>PVIR01002666.1:54282-83862 GCA_004026965.1 Petromus typicus
CACAGCAATCCTCCTGCCTCTGCCTCCCGAGTGCTGGGATTACAGGCGTGAGCCACCACACCCGGCACTGGTATGTGGTACTGGTTGCCGCTGGGGTGAGTCTCCACACCCAGTATTGTTATGTGGTTACCGGGGATTGAACCCAGGTCCTTGCGCTTGCAAGACAGGCGCCGGAACCACTGAGCTATATCCCCGGCCCAGAAGACACAGTTTTTCGAAGAACTGTATCAGTGGGAGCACAGAAACCTTGGACTGAAAGAGAAAGACCACAAAATGAAAAAGAAGCAATTGACCCCTAAAATTCTACCAGCAGGAAGCTAGCTAAGAAAATGATAAAGCTGTAGGTACATGCTACTCCTCACACACAGGAGAAGGGTGACTTGGAGGCATAAGCAAGAACCTAGAGCATTCCCTGGGCCAGTGACATGGCGGCAGTTACAGAAGAGACAGTGCAGGTAGATGGTGTAGACAGAGCCAGGTAGATTAACTTCTTGGCAAGAACAGGATTGAATTCTACTCAAGGAACTGTCAGCATTTCCCTGGTTGGATTTCACAATGGCTTGGAACTAATGGTTTTTACATATTCTCCTCCCTGCCTTCGGCACAAATATATACGTCAGTTGCACTACCCCCACCCCACTGGAGTACACTGAACATGGAAGGGGGCAGCAAACTAATTCCCTTAAGCCACAGGCCTACAGATCAAGATGGAGTAGAACTTGCGGACGAATGAGATAGTGAGAGGCATAAATATATTCTGCATGGAGGAGGGGTGTGAGCCACTGGGGGGCTGTGATCACCAGCCTTCAAGAAGGTTCCCAACTACCCTCACTTCCTGCAGCTCACACCCTTGGATAGCTTCCTCTCACATTAGATTAAGGTTAGTCTACGTGACCAACAGAATAAATACAGTAGAAATGATAGTGTGTCATTTCTAAGATGTGCTCGTTAAAAAAATTCTGCAGCTTCCGTCTTGGTGTCTGTCTGTCTACCTGTCTACCCATCTATCTCTCTCCTGGATCATACCTTAGAGAACTTAACTGGTGTCACAATATATCCTGAACACGTCTAAAAAGAGATCCGCCTTGCAACCAACATTTAGAGAGGAACTGAGACTACCAGCAACCCAGTGAGTGAGCTCAGAGGCATATCGTGAACTGATGGAAACTTCTCAAACCCCAGCTGAGCCTCCAGATGACTACATGCTTAACTCACAGCGTGACCATAATCTCAAGGGAGATCCTAAGCCAGAACCATCTAGTCATACTGTTCCTGGATTCTTGACTCTTGGAAACTGAGTGAGATTATGTTTGTTGTTTTAAGCTCTATATTTTGGAGTAATTTGTTATGTAGCAATAGTTAACCAATACAAACATCTAGCTCCATTTCCAGCAAATTATTGTTGGCAATGAGGACTGGCAGAGTCCCCAAAGCAGGCACTCAGTCTCTCTCTCTGTTTCTTTCTCTCTCTCTCTCTCTCTCTCTCTCACACACACACACACACTCATACACAACCACAAACACAGCCATGTGTATAACCCAAATGCAGGTACTAAATTCTATTTGTGTAGCTCTTGAAATTCTAACCTGCTTTCCTAGCATCAGCTCATTTGAACTGCAAAATATAGATATGAGGTAGATGTGCTGCTGTATAGCTGAGACATGAAGCAGTGTCCTGAGATTGCATATCTCCAACCCACCTAGCACATCACCACCCAATGCTGCAAGTCTCCAACTCACTGTAGACAATTCAGCACACTCAAGGAGCCATCTACACATTTGGCTGGAATGGGCCCTTGCAATGGTTCATGTTGTATGATCTCCAGGGAAGGAAGGCACTGGCAAATGGGTATTCACCTCACATGAGATGGTTTTCTGTTTCTAGGAGATAAAAATCTTGCCTTTAAAACATAAAACACCCCCCACCCCACCTACTTGCTAATCACAAGAGTATCTCAGTGTGCTGGAAATAAGATTATTCTCCTAATTCAGGACAGTCACCAAATGCTTGTGAAAATGCAAAGTAACTTGCCCTGAACTACCCATTTAAGCCAGATCAACCCCAAACACTCCAGTTCATAATACAGAGTTTAGGAACAGTAGATCCAAAGGCTCCTTGGAGAAGAGAGATGGGTTCAGTCTTATAAGGAGGTGGGCATGGCTGCTCTTGATTGCTTACAGAGTCAAGCAGCACTCTCAAAACATATCAGAGTTGGCCAGGAAAGGGTGCTGAGGTTGCCTTACTGTCCCAGAAAGGACAGTGGGATGGGATTAGGCACTGGGTGACCTTCCCTACCCTACAACTGCCTGAGTATCTCCAACCTTCTGGAATATTAGGTAAAGCCTGTCCCCAGGGGCCCCACCGAGGCTCTCTGCACCACAGCTGCAGCTCACAGGCTTCTTGCTCAGGTTGACCTTATGGAGTCACGTTTTCCATTACAAGCCACAGGCTGAGTCAGTCTGGAACAGGTACTTGATGTGGCTACTTGTACTTGGGCCACCAGGCCAACTGCACATGGCCCCACCTCCTGTTTTTTCTTTCTGAAAATATTTCTCATCTTTGTTTTGAGTCTACACACATGTCCTTTTTCAAGTTCAATGTCAGCTCAACAAGCAAAAGTCTGAAATTGGATCCTTTGTCCCTCAAATCCTTCCTTTGAAGCTGAAAGACTGTTTGAAGTCAACTCAAGGGCAGTAGCGTTTCAGAGGAGGAGTTGATGCAAACAGTGCTGGCTGGGGCAGCAGCTTTTGTTCTGGGCCCCTAAGCCACCTGGACAGAGAGGTGACTCAGGAGCTCGTCCTCCCTGAATCCTCGGCTGTTGCACCTGCTCCAGGTGAGTGTGGGAGGGAAGGCTCTCTCACCCCAGGTCAGGCTTGACTCATCTGGCCAGCCATGGAAAGGTCAGAGAAAGGACTAGGGGAAGCCTGGTAAGAACCTGAAAAGTAAAGGGTAGGGGCCATTGGAAGGGGTTGAGCAGAGGAGCTGATGAGACCAGATGAAGGGATACTAGGTGGAGGTGGCAGGCAGCATGGGGACAGGAATGACCTGGAAACAAGGAATTAAGAAAAGACTGGAGTCTGAGCAAGGTGAGTGTGATAGGAGGTGGCAGGGCAGGTGGGTTATTCGAGTCCACAGGGTAGGGGCCCTAACTGAAAACTTAGGAACTATTAAGTAAGACCTTGGTGCTGTTAATGTACTGGTTCCTAGAACTTTACACTCAGCATGAACTGCTGGTAAACTTGAGTGTCTACATACAAAGTTGATCTACAGAGCCTGCCACTGGTCTAGACCTGTTTCCTCCTGGTGCTGAGCTCTGCCTGTCTCTCCAGGCTACCTAGAGAAAAATGGGCAGCCTCGTTCCAGAAGCCTGAGAGTGTGCAGAGAGGAGGAGATGTCACCAACTGTTATTCAGAGATGGCTGTGCTGCAGCACTCAGGAGACCCCTTCCTTTAACTTCTCCCATGGGTGCTACAGCCAGGCATCAGCTCTGGGGACCTGAGAGCCCATCTTCCTGAGTTATTTTATTTCTGTTTCCTAGTGTCTTGCCTAATTGAGACCCTGCATCACTTCTGGAAACCAGGGTCTCCCAAAATAATTCAAACCCTATCAGAGGCCACCTTGGCTTCCCCAAAACACAGTCACTGGAATAAATGTCTAAAATTATGTTACTAGGAAGACCCAGAAATAACTTTCAGAGTTCAGGGTAAATGCTGACTTGGCCAGGAAGGCTCCTTGGTATTTTTAAAACCTGTACCCTGGTCATTGCTGGGGAGCCTTAGTAAGTGGAAGGCACTCTTAAGCCCTGGGCTTGTCCTCTTGGGATTGGAGGAGCTGACATTAGAGGAAGTCCTCTCCTGAGAGCTCCCCACCCCTCTGGAGCCCACACGTCTCTCTCTGCCCTCTTAATGAGTCGGGGTCTCATAATCTGTAAACTCTGGTGAGGGCTTCCTAAATACGGTTACTCATGAACCACTCAGTGGAGGGTAGGAGTCCATGGGCAGAGCCGACCTAGGGCAGGGGTAGAGGAGGCAGGGAGTGGGCATCTTGTCTGGTGGGGTCTGGCCCAAAGTCTTACCAATCATGCATTGCTTCCTTTGGATGCTGTAGTGACCCTCCCTGAGCACAGATGAAAAATGCACCCACCTCCCCTCACAGAGGGCCATCCTGTCTGCAGCACCCTGGGGCATAAAGCTGATCTGTGGTCTATCAGAGGATTATGCCAAGGTAGTAAGGGGTCAGGGAGGGAGGCTGAGGATTTAGAGTAGGAAGTGAAGGGAAGTTTCTTGGGGGAGAGCTGGACAAAGCACAGGCTCTGAAGCTGCATCACTTAAGTTGCTTTGCTTTGCTTGAGAAGTGACTTTCCTTATCTGTAAAATGGAAATAAAAATAGCACAGCCTTCCTTGGGATACTGGGAAGATTCTATGGACTAGTATTTGTTTAAGGCTTATTATGGCTTATATCTAGATGTTTCCCTGAAGCCTCATGTGATTGTAGTGAGATCTTTAGAAGGCGAATGATGACATTGCAGCTGACTTGCGCTTAGGAAGTGGGTCTGGCTGGAAGAAGTGGGGAGTCACTGGGAAGTGACTGGGAGTCATGTGGAAGGATTCACCCCTTCCCATGCTCATTCTGTTGCTCTCTCCCTCTGCTCCCAGGTTGCCATGCGTGAACAACTATTCCTCCACATGTCCCTGTCCCACGCCGTCCTGCCTTGGAGCCAGTCAACTACAGACTGCAGTGTGAGCCAAGATAAACCTCTCCTTCCTCAAATTGTGGTATCAGGTATTTGGTCTCAGCAATGAGAAAGTGACTAAGACAAGTTTTAAAACAATGTTGTTGCACAGTGACTTCCTGGAAGCGCTTATAGAATGGCTAAGTGACTTCCGGGCTGGGCTGTGGAGCTAGCAGAAAGAACCTTAGGGTCAGTGGAGCACCTGGCCTCCTGCTGTCCCTCTTGTGAAGTCCAGTTCCCACTAGCCAGGTGCTAGGAGCATGGGGACCAGGGTGCAGACATGGACCAGGTACAGGGGAGGAAAGATGTACACAGGAGAAGAAGGTATGCCCTCCTTTTCCAGAACTTCCTGAAAGGCTGACCACACAAGAAACACTGGTTATTTGCACTGAGACCCATAGACAGTTTTTGGGATGGCCTCAGTTCTGTCGTTCCCAACCCATGGTTACAGAATATAATATTCTTGGGAGAGTTCTCTTTGATTTTCAGTCCTATACTTTCTAACATGTTTGAGAGTTGGAGTGACAATTCCATTTTACAGGTGAGAAAACTGTGCTCCTAAGAGTAAGGGAATTGCTCTGAATCACACACAAAAATGAAAGTCTAGATTCCATGACTCCTGGTCCAACATCCTTAACCCTGCACACAGCCCAGAGCATAGGGACCTTGGAGCTAACATTGGGTTGAAGAGATGACTCGTGTTTTCTGAGGGTGTACAAGGACTGATTAAAAAAATATAATGAATGTTTAAATTTAAAAGTCTTATTACAGTAGAGGTCACATTGCCAAGAATGACGAAATAAGTTTGTCTGAAGAAAGAAAGAGTAATTTTAGAAGGATTAATGGCAATGTGTCTTTTACTGTAATCATTTAAACAAATTAAAACATTTACTGTAGTTTTGGATCACCCCTCTTTGATCAAACATATATAGCAATTTCTGTCAAATAAAAACATGAAAGCGTGTCCTTATCCATCTTATTAGTTTTCTGGTCCCAAAGTCCATGTGCTCACACTTCCTCTTCAGTCACCTTTCTTGGCCTTGAGATTCTCTGCTTCACTACTTGGACTTACGGGGCCTGAATGAATGCTAATAGTTGGGTAAAAGGGGACAAGAGTGATCAGAAAAGAAGAAAGGCCAGCCTCTAGTCACATGGACACAGAACTGGGAGGTGCACATTGCCTACCGAGAAGAGCTGGACCAGGGGGCTCTGCAAAATGTGTGGCAGACCATCTCTTGTATCTCTGTGGCCCCATATGGATGTGGGCCCTGGACCAGAGACAGGATGGTCCTTCTGTGGTCTTTCTTGGTCTGCGAGAGGCTAACAGTGGGAATGGATAGAGGGAAGTTATGTTTCTCATAGGAGAGGATAGGCAGCCTTGACGGGCACCTTGGCAGCTTCTGCGCAGAGGCCTGGGTGGGGTGCTGCACTGTTCAGAGGATTATGCAGACCATTACCATCTGTGCAGGGCCTGGGCTCTTCTCTAGGTGTGTCTGAGGCTTCACTTCAATCAAATCCAATATGCACCTGGACCCACGCCTTGAAGAAATGAGCTGTTCTTCTTTCCAAGAGAGCCTGCTTGGGGGTGGGCGTGAGGGAGGAGGAGAGGATCCTAAAAATAATTCCTATCTGACTCATTTTGCTCAGAATCTGACAGGGCTGCCTGCCAGGTGGGGGTTTGCCTGTCCCATTTTCTTATCTATCTTTAGCAGGAACTTAATGAGGGCAATTTCCTTGCTGGGATAGAAAGAGAAACCGTGGGCAATGTGAGCATGGATCTGTCTCGCAGTCCCCGGGCTCCTGATGACAGAATGGCAATGACAGTCACTTCAGCACTGAGCTTCTTGCGAGGGTTTCAGCGATGGTGTCATCCCAGGATGGTACAAATGAAGGAAGAAACCAAGCAGCGCGATGACAAGTGGAGGGGATGTCCCTTGGCTCCTGCTTGTCCCTCAGCTGCACCGCCACACACATGAACAAGATGCATCACTTGGATCTGAAAGCCCCTCACCACAGCACAGAGGATTCCATTATTCCCAGCAGTTACATTCACCCAAAAACTGAACTAGTGAATGCTGAGCTATTACTCCTAGGGGAAATACAGGGTTAGGCTCCTGCCTGACTCTGATCACAACGTTTTCTCCACCTGACCAACACCTAACCTATGAGTTTCGGCTCCAACATACATCTGTTATACATCGTTGAACTCACAGCCAACAGCATCATGACTCCCGCCTGAATGGAGCTTATTTAACACTCACGTTTCTCAGTGAGGCAATCACAGCCTCCTTATGCTTAGGAAGAGCAGGCGACACTTCAGCACAATGCCGGGGGCCATTTTTAGCAGGAAAATCACTGGTAAAAGCACATAAGTGTGGAAATCATAGCATGAAATATACCATGAAAAGAACACTTGTCTGCAGCAAGTGAACTGAGACAAGAAGATATAGTGTCACCTTATTTGACCCCAGCTCGGAACTTGTATGCTGCACTCAAATTATTTACTGCTCTGAGTGTGTCAGCGGATGACCACAGAAATGTGGTGGATGTTGACTTTGGTGGCACAGACAAGTCTTAGGAAGTAGGTGCACCTGCGATATGGAACCCATAAGTGCTGAGGACTAACTGCACTTCTGAATAGGGCTAAATTGTGGGAATGAGCCGATGGATAGATGAAGGACTCTGACTAGTTAATTCCTGGTCAGCTCCTGATGGGCAAGGTCAGAGTCAGTCATCTGTATAGACGGAAGACTCTGAGTGATGGATGGACAGTGAGGTGCTAAAGAGAATGGCAGGTTCAGAGAGCAGCTGCACCTTGAAAATGGGTCTAGGGAGGCACTGGGCATGCTCAGATCCTCATGATCCTGGATGTGAAATGGAGGATGGATTGCAGAACGGAATAAGGGTTCCCCAATCACTGATGATCATCAGAGCCTGGGCTGGAAAAGCATGAAAGAGTGAGGCTTAAAAACATTAACAACAACCCTAAAATTGTATTTTTTAAAATTTAGGGTAAGAAAAGGGAGAGAAGGAGGAAGCTACTAGTAGAGTGAATGATGTAAAATTAAGGCAAAATAAAACAAAGAGCCTTACTGACCACTAAGTTTGTCTTTCCTCACAGAACAAGAGTTGGTCCAAAAAAGGCAGATCCAGCTATACTTCTGTGGGATGCTCAGGACTATGGGGAGGCCACAAGACAGTGACTGGCCTCTGAGTTCTTACCTTGTCATCTGAAGGGTGGGATAGCTTTCCCACAGAGATAGGCAGGAGCCTAACCCTGTATTTCTTCTAGGAGTAAAAGTTTTCTTTTTATGATACGAAAAGAAAACTCTTCATGTGCTGTCATAAATGCCCCCAACCATGTCTGAAGAATCATGGAGAACATGTATAGTGGTGAATCGTAGGCACCAAAAGACTGGGCTAAGGATGCCCAGATTTTCTAGGAATGTCTGTAAAGAATGGTTCCACAAGGGACTAGCATTTGAATTGACTCATTAAATAAGACCTACCAGCACTAACTACTAGCACAGCATCTAACATACTGGGAGCCAGAATAAAACAAAAGGCAGAAAAGAGTAAATTCACCCTCCCTCTGCTTGAATAGAACCTAGATGTCCCCCTGTCCTCAGACAAAGGCGCTCCTGTTCCCAGCAGTTGCACTAGGGCTGACCTGAGCCACTGGTTTCCACATGGTGATGCTCCTGCAGTACCTGATAGGCTGTGGGACATTTTGGTCTCTGTAATCTCATCTGCCAATTCTCCTAATCAATCAATCCATTCTCTCTCTCTCCCTCCCCTTAAGCTATAGATTTGAGTATATTTTTAAAAATTACAAACACATAGACATCTTCTCTCCCAAAGAGACTCCCAAACAGATGGCTTGAAAGAAAAAAGGTGATCAGTAATCACTAGCACAGGTTCACAGACTAAATCACAGCAAGACTAAATCTGGATTATTTGGGGAAAGATAATTTGCCTGAACCCTGCAAACATCAAGACTGGGGGGTATTTCAGCCTGAAGAGGCTGGCCCCATCACTCCATCCTGGGAGTTGAAATTTCCATTAAGCTTTATTCTTTAATTGAGGTAATTGAGATGCTATAAAATTTTACTCTCTAGCTAGAATCCAATAATTTTTAATACATTTGCCAAGTTGCACTACCCATCACCCCAATTCCAGAGGTCCTATTTGTTTTTATTAGTAATTTACATGATGTCACAAAGAGCTCACAAAATCAAATTGAGAAGTGCTACTTAAGGTTTGAGTACATACTGGCAGAGAAAGAAGGGGAGGGCCAGATTCTTAAGTGTTCTACAGTAAGAGGACACCAAGCCATAGCCAATGGTAGGACAGGGGCTGTGACCTTCCTACAGCATCCAGCATGTGGCCCCTACTATGCAGCCCGGAAACATTACTTGCTCCTCTGTTTCTTGCTTGGCAGAGCCATCTGACACCAGCTGAAGTGGCCAAGGTATTCTTCTCTACTTCCTTTCCATCTGCTTTGCACGTGGAGTAAATTAACTGTTCTGAGACCTCACTTAATGAAGCCAATTAATTTGGAGAACGTCTCTCCTGTCTCCCAGGCCACAGGGGCAGGCACTGTGCGATGGATTGCTAATGCCTGCATTAGCTGCACCACTCTAATTGTTAAGAGGCCGGGCGTCAGAGTCTGCAGGGTCTGCCGAGACTCCTAACAGCCTGAGCAGAGGATCTCTGGAGCCAGCCGGCTCTGGCTTCTCTCTGCTGCTTGGGTCATTGTGGGTAGTGAGCCCCACCCATCTGTCTGCCTATTTCCAGGGAGCTGTGTGGGGCAACTCCAAGGGATTGTGGCTCCAGCTCCTGCCTGGCTGTGAAGTTCATGTTCTTTTCATCCTTCGCCCTTCCAACTCCTCCTTGGGTCTCTCTGGAGCTTTGACTGCTAGCTTCTCCAGAAAGCATTCTGGAGGCGTCCCCAGGACAGCTCCTTTCTCTGAGCTGCCCTGTATTAACAGCTGAATGAATGCTTCATGGCTGTGCACGATGTTCTGTCACGTTGCGGGGTATGCACGCCACTTGCAGGTTCCAGTTCAGGTCCTTAACACCAGGGGCCACCCTTGTACTCTCGTGATTTCTAGGCACAGACAGCAGAGACGATAGCTCAGTCAGTCCTAGTTGGGCAGTCAGTGGTGCTGGCTGTAAGGCACAGCCCACACCCTCTCCTGCTAAACAGCCGGCAAACCTCCCTGGGTGAAGGAGGCTGCCCAGCCCAGCAAGACCAACAGGAGCATAAAGCCTGCCTGGAGCTCCATCTGGGGCCAACTTCAGAACACCCCATCAAGCCTTCACTCGGCTCCGCCTCTCTCTGCTGCTTCTCTTTCCCCAAAGAAAATTGCTTAAAAAGCTAATCTCAGTCCCAGAGTCTGTTCTCCAGGGAACAAAGGGTAGGCATTTTTTCACTGCTTCAGATTGTTTGTCTGTTAAAATGTGGGTAGTGGTGAGGAGAAAACGCCCCGCTACCCCTGAGGAGAGGAGCTGCTAGGGTAAACAGGAGCCACGAGTTGGGCTCCCGCCCCGGAACCTGCTCCTCTGCTGCACGCAGCGGTGGGCAGAGCTTCGAGGGGAGCCGCACAAATCCTGCGGACTTCCTCCTTCCCATCTCCAGCTGAGTGAGGCGGACAGAGCACCCAAAGCCATGCTGCCCTTTGGGGGAATGCATGGAATACTCATTTATTACATTTGTATCATAAAATGCATAATTTTGCCTGAAACTTGCCAACTTCTATTAGCTTCCAAAAATAAATAAGGGGTTACCAGTTGTCGAAATTTTGAGAACATTCTTCAGGAGAAAACCTTTGAAGGATCTAAGGCTTTAAATTTTTTTCTGTAAAATGAGAGAAAGCCAAAACTCCATTTTAATCACAGAGCCTCTTGAAGCAGCCCATGGAAAGGGGAGCAGAGCTTGGAGACGGCTGCTGCAGACGGGCCTAGCGCTCTGGTAGTGGGAAGCAGAGCTTCCCAAGTTGATCCAGGAGAAGGAGCAATTAAGCCTGGTGCCCTGGCCCTGGAGGGAGTGCAGAAAGGCTTCTGGGGTTCACAGGCACCCTCAGCGCATTGCTGGAGCTGTGGGTCAGAAGCCCAGGCCACACTGTGGACATTTCTACTCTACAGTCACATGCAAATGCTGGCCAGGCACCTGGATTCTCTGACCAGGAGTGGGGTGGTGCTAAGATCACTGCATGTGCTTCACAAGGATGAGCTGTAGCTGATCTCCCAATTAGGGGCCCACTACAGCTCGTATGTAGATGCTCCCCTAAAGCCCCAGGTGGTGTTAGGTGTGGCTGTTCAGAGGTGGCTGGGTCAAAGGTTGGTGCCTCTGGGACTGATTTATGGTGTGATGCTGGGGTTAAGGGTGTGAATACTGCCCACCTTAGTGATGGGTAGTCTGGGAAAGATATAAGGGACAAAAAGAGCTGTGGTCAGGCCTTATCGTGGCCTTGGAGCCAGCTGACTATGAACTGAAATCTCTATGAAATGTAAGCTAAATAAACCTTCCCCTTTTTAGCTTGGGGTATTAACTATTTTGCCTCAGCAATGAGAAAAGTAACTAAGACATGGACCCATTTTACAGAAGCAGAAATAGAGCTTTCAGGATCGGAAGTACTCTGCCAAGACCCCATAGCTGATGTGAAGAGAAGTTGGGATTCCTATCCAGCCTCTGATTCCATCACTGCTACATGATTTGGTTTTCTAATAGCCTCTGACATACCCCGGGGGGGGGGGGGATAAAGGCAACAAGGGCACCAGAAACACCAGAGGGTGGGCTGGGACTGGGGTGTGGGTCACAGACTTCTCTGAGGATGAGGATTCTCAGCTGCACTTTGCAAATGTTTCCCTCAGCTGTGGGTTCACACAGTCCAAGTTCCGCTCCAGGCCTCTGCTACCCAGAGTTGCAGCTATCAGACACCCACTCCACTACTTTGTCAGAAGACAGAAGCCACAGACTCCTGTAGGTATTCCAAGGAGAGTCAGAGGGACACCAGGGGATCCAACTGGCCATTTTCCTTCCCATGACAGAGGCCAAGATTAGAGGCACAATGCAGATGGCCTTGGCCATTAAACCTGATTCTGGTCAGTGCCCTTAGCTCCCCTTCTACCTGGTGTGCCTGCACAGAAGTGTCAGCAGTACGAAGTTTAATACTCAGAGAAGCCACCAGTAAGGGTCATCAGTCGGGAGGGCCAGGACTGACCTGCTAATATTCTGCAGCCATTTTTAAAATAGCAAAGTTTCTCAGGATTCTAGAGGGTCCTGCTTTTAGACGATGAGTTCCTTAAACTACATGGCTGACAGCTCTTATCAGGGGAATCCCCCACTGCCTGGGGACTGCACAGCAGTATGATACTGAATGATGTATCATACTGTGCCCAGTTCAGGAGTCAGGGTGGGTGTCCCCGCCAGCACAGGCTCTGGCTCAGCACACATCTGCTATCCTGAACTGCACTTTGGCCTGACAGTCAGCCTTCCCTCAAGTCAGTCATTGGTCCAACTGAAAACCCATCTTTCATTTCAGCAGACATCCACTAGTTTGGGTCCCTGCGAGCAGAGGCAGCTGCCCCCTCTTCCCTCCATGTAAATCTTTCACGAATTTCATGGTGAGAATGTTCTTTCCTTTTCCCTGGCCCCAGCCTTCCAGCTCTCCTCACCGGACATACTTTCCGTCCCTTTAATCATCTTTATTGCCTCCCTTTGGATGCTGGCCCGGTCCACATCCTCTGTAAGGTGCGCTGACCTACCCTGGGCATTCGCTGCCATAAGCACGGCTCAGGGGAAGCTTGGCTTCCCAGTCCTCACATATCCTGCGGGCTCCTCTTCCTACATTCCTATGGCATGCTGCTGCTTTCCGGAGGCCTGCCCCTGTCCAGGGCGCCCTGTGGAGCGAGGCGATCTGGCCCAGAAAGGGACATATGGGCTGATCCGGATGCCACTACCTGAGGCCAGAGAAGTCATCTCATTCAGAAGCTAGAGACTTTCTGTACCTCTGAGACGCAGAGTTGGGGGCAGAGGTGGAATGATGTAAGACCTCCACCTCCCTGACATCACCTCAGGTCTTTGTGAGCCCCATTCCTCTTCTAGGTAGGCTCCTTCTCTCTCCCCTCTGCTGGGAACCCACAGTGCAGGGCTTGGCCAGTGACACAACACACCACAAAGGCAGCAAACATGATGCGGTTAGCTGCACTCCGGTCAAGGAAGGGACAGCTTCGTCCCTTCTGGATCAGGTTTCCTTTTGGTGCCGAGTGGTTCCAGGGCTGTGGCCTCCCAGCCAGCTGGACATTCACTGTCCTCTTCGAATGTTCTCAGATTGAGTCCACTGGGGGACGAGTGTTTGTGTGCCCGGTCCTCCCCCCACTCAGAGCTGTGGCCACCACCTAAGAGCCCTTGCTCCAGGCCTGCAGGCAGATGGAGAGTCAGAGTCACTGTCAGCTGCAGCCCTTGGGCTCCAGGAGCCAGCTGCGCAGCACCAGGGCAGGCACTTCCCGTTTTCTGAGCCAGGAGTGTCAGCTGGGTGTTTCTTGCGCCTCCAGGTACATTCTCTGTTCACTTAAGGTAAAACTGCAGCCATCACCTTTATTTAAGGATAAATTCCCAATAGGGGAATAACTCATTTTAATTCCTCAGGCATAAGCCTTTTTGTTCTTTCTTTTTTTTTTTTCTTGGATTTCCATCCAGATAAAATTTATGCACGTTCAAGGAAAAAACCCACTCTTACTCCACCTTTTGCACAAATGGTCACACACAACAAACACTATTCTGGACCCATATCTTTTCACCTACACCACACTGTGAACATCTTTCCAAGTAAGAAAGCATCAAGCCTTCCTCAGGTGCCTAATCTCAGCTGCTCGCTCCTTCCACGGCGACCTCCACATTGCCTTCCTATGCTGTGTTATCCCCCTGGGACTCTGAACTCCACAGAAGAGCCTCGTTCACTGCTCTGGGCACTGGGAACAACAGCCTAGGCTGTCACTATCTGTGCTGCCTGCCACAAAACAGCCGCTTCTCACAGGAACAATACTCAGGACTGAGGGACTCGGGAGCTCCGGGAGCCTCCTGGAGACCACATCACAAAGCACACAGCAGAAGGTCCTGCTCCTCAAGGCTGCTACTGCTACGGCTCAGAGGTCAGTGGGAAGAAGGTTTCTGACCTGCAAAGGCCAGGAAGAGGCAGTGGAGATGGTGGCCCTCGCTTGTACTGCCGAAGGACCCACTCCTTTGTTGCTGCTGCTGGTGCAAATCCTCAAACAGTAACCAAGCTCACCATGCCACTGATCTCATCTCATGGACAGCAGTTGGTGACCAGAAGAGCACAACACAGGTGGGCACAGACACAGCCACAGTCACCGACGTGGGAAGGAGTGAACATCCACTGTTCAAGACGGTCTCTCCTACCTTCGGTCGTTTCTCCTCCTCCGGAACAGCTTCTTGGTGTGCGCAATCTCTACCTCATGTGGCATTGGGTGGTAGCCCTGGGATGTGGGGAGAGAGGAAGAGTGAATAACTTCTGAGGAGAGCAGAGGGCATCTGGGGCCACAGTGACCATAGCAGCATTCAGGATGGGAAGATGGGGGATGCTGGACTGAGAGTTCCAAACCCACACAGAAAACACTACAGCTAATGAATTTCCCCCCAGGCAAAGATGCTGGAATTTCAGACTCAAAGACCAGAGAGACCCCAGAATTCATCCTGCCTAAGCTGTGCAACAAAGGGAGGTGACTCTGGCCCAGAGACCTGAGTGAGCTCTTCCAGGGTGCCCAAGAAGGAGTAGCCCGTTCAGGGCACCCATGTCCCCACCTTCCCTGGGCTGGGGCTGAGCCTGGCGCAGGCAGACCCGCAGGGCCTTCTTGTGGAGCCCCAATCCAGGGGGCTGTTTGTGCCCCTCAGGGGGATCAGGAACACCAGTCACTGGCTACAGAATGGAGACAAGCTCCTCCAAACTCCTAGCAAAATGGAAATGCCATTACCTTGTGCTCTGCGCTGTTGAGGGGATCAGGAGGCAGAGTCTGCCTTGAGCAGAGGAAAACTGCCTCCCCTGGGCTCGGCTCCCCTAGCAGATTCTACCCAAGATCCTTTTTCTTGTGTTGCCTCCCAAGTATTTAGGGAAAACATGCAAATAGCTAAATTCCTTTTTAAACTTCAAAGGAGGGGCTGGGAAAATTCTAAGGATGGTCTTTTGCATATTGTCCTCATGACAACTACTTAGACATTGACATCAGTTGGAGAGAGACCTTCCACTTAGAATGCAGGCCTGGACCCAGCAAATGCCAGGCCTGGCAGAATTATTGCAGAAGCTGGGCTGATGGCCAATTCTGTTCTTACCTCCTTCCCACCACCTCCACCCACAACGGGAAAACGGTGGTGACATGGCAGAGTGTATTACATTTCTAGCAGCCCAGAGTGGAGCAGGGGGTACCAGAGCCTGGCTATGACACAGCCTGACTGGTCTGCACCATCACGTGCTGGTGTGAGCATTCACAGGTAGAGCGAGGAGTCCCAGAGCCTGGTTGGCTGCAGCGTGGCCCGTGGGCACGCAGCTGGCCCCGGCCCTTGCCTGGCTGGCAGGGACATCATACAGTGAATGAAAGATGCGGATCTGGGGCCTGCAGGCCTGAGCTCTGTGTGAGGCAACGCACTGTCCCTCTGGATTGGGGCTCCCTGGAGAGAGCCGCATTGCTGTCTTCACAAGACCCAGCCCACAGCCCGGGGAGAGAAGGGGGACATTGGCAGCCCAGAGAGCTTCCCACATGGGCAGTAGGAAGACAGGTTAAGAAGGCACAGGGACCTTGGAGATGCGGGCCAGATATTTAGAGTCCAGGGAGGGAAAGACACATTCCAAACTATATTCCAATGACAGCCTTTCTCTCCCATCCCATCTTTCTTGTTTCCAACAATCTAGCCAAAAAAGGGGATGAATGAATTCCAGACTCCAGGCAGCCACAGTGGGCCTCTGGAGCCTTAGGATGTGCTTTGTTTAATGATTTTCTCAAAGGATATGATTTGTTTTCTTTAATACAAAACACAAACAAGGAAAAACACCAAGTCTTCCCTTCTCACTTCCTCTCTCCCACCCTGACCAAGCTCTGGGCTGGCCCCCCTTCCTCCTTCCCTCCCTCCCTGCCTCCCTCCCCAGGTCACTCCAGGAACACTTTGGGTGTGCCCCAAGCAGACAATGGACAGGAAGCCGAGGCTCCCTCCTGTGCTGGCAGCAGGCTAGGATCTTAGCTCTGAGGCAGGACAGACGGAGCTGCCTGTGGCACTTGGCACAGCACTAGCTGAAGGTGCCAGCCTCCTCCGGCTGGGCCTCACAATCCTGGGCTCTGACCCACATCCTGGCCTCTCTCCTCCACACCGACCAGAGCAGTGGGGAGCTCCCTTTAGACTGTGACCTCAGCAGGGACCCTAACTTGTCACAGGTCTCAGAGGAGATCATCCACCCATATGGCAAATCCCACTCATCCCTCACTTAATCTCTGCTCTACAATGTGACCAGCAAGATAGGGCTGGAAAGGAATGGCACGTCCTAGATGATGGCACACAGTGACAGGAATGACTGTGAAGATTTTGGAAAGCAGTTTCAGTTTGGGCCTGTGGTGGTCTGGCTGGGACAGATGGTGCTCGAGCTCTAGACCAAAGCCCCCTTCCTGCTCTGCAGATGTGGCTTGTCAGAATCACCCTTCAAGTGTCCAGCGGTCCTGCCTCCAATTCTTTTCTTAGTGAGCCTGGGTGCTCCCTTCTCTGTAGAAGCCCCACCCAGGTAGGAGCCTCCCTCAATTGCAACAGGGACAGCCTTCCAGTCTCCCTGCTGGCTCTTTGTACGTGTGGTCACCCTATAGCAGATGAGCCTCTGGCACCATCTGGATGGCCACTGGGCCTTCACACTTACCTTTGACTTCTCTATGTGAGCAGCCAGGTGCTCTACCCCCAAGCCCCTTTCCAGTCTAAACTTTGATTATTTTCCATAATAAGTAGGTCTGGGAGACAATAAGTTATATAAAGGAAGACTCTTCAGGGAGGTAGAGAGAATACTTCTGCTTCTTCCTGGCAGATCACACGTGAAACGCACACGTACACACACATCCCCCCCCGGAGGTCAGCGCTGGTTTGAGGTGCAGCAGTGATGTAACATGTCACAAAACATGTTATGTAAGCCTGGCCCACTACAGAGCAGGCTGAGGCTGAAATCTCACACTCTCAAGCAGGGGCATTTCCAAGGGACCAAGGGCAGGTCCAGTGGAACACTGGCCTCAGAACTTCAGCCCCAAACGGTTCACCCAGTCAGGGAGTGGGATAGCCTTGCCTTGAGATGACAGCTGTAAGAAATAAGCCTTGGCTCTGCAGTTGGCAGCAGAGGGAGCAGAGTGAGGGCACCAGGCAGAGGTCTGGTGCTAACACTGTGACGACAGTGACGAGCCCACAGGATCCTGCCCACCATCCCTCCCCATGCACCTGGCCACCAAACCTTACAGCCGCCAGCCTTCTGTTTGTCCACTGTTCTCTAAATATGTTTTAGGCACCATACTTGTGGTAGTGTAAGAAATAGGTGAAATACATGTTCTTGGAGTATACGCGCTTTGATAGGAAAAGACAGCTAACAGATACAGACACGTGACACATGGCATCGTTTCACTATGAAGCAGGAGGATGAGAGAAGAATGGTAGGATGGAGTGGGCCTCAGAGAATCCTTTTGGATTAAGGGAGTAGTTAGCAACCCTCCATTAGCTGTCCACTCATCTTTCTTTTTCTGTTTGTTCTTCACTCAGCAAACACTGAAGGCCTACTATGTGCCAGGGCATCAGCTGGGCAAGACCAGGATGGAGAAAAACATCCTAGGGGGGAAGGGGACACATGGAAAAACTAACATGTGCTGCATCACAGATGCCAGAGGAGAAGGTGAACAGCCCAGAGCAAGCACCCGGACTTCAGTGTGGAAGGAGAGTCCAGAAACACACTGCCAAGGGGGTGATGCCTGAGCTGCGTCCCCAGGCATTCCACAGGGGCACAGAGAGGGGGAGGACAGGCTCCAACCTCCGCCGCCTGGCCAAGGGCACCAGTGCCACCGCCATATGGAGGTGCACCTGGTACTGGGTGGAGCGGGAGGCGCCTGTGCTCTGGGGCCAGCACTGGGCTCCTGGGCATGGCATCTGGTCTAGGCCATTGCATAGCCCTCTCCATCCTACACACTGGGGGAACTGTGTCCCCCATGATATTATTGGAGTCCTAATCCTAGGTACCTGTGGATATGACTTTATTTGGAAATAGGGTCTTTGCAGATGTAATCACATTAAGATGAGATCATATGGGGTTAGGTTGGGCTCTAAATCCAATGACTAGCATCCTTATAAGAAGAAAGGAATTTGGATGGACACAGAAATAGACACAAGGAAGAGGGCTGAGAGAAGACGGAGGTAATGATCGGCATGATACAAGCCAGCACCCAGAAGGGCTCAGCCCACAGATGGAGGCACCTCGATGGCTCTGTGGCTCTTGGTTCATGGTCACTTGTTCGCAGCCCTAGGAAATGCACACGGCCTCTGCCCTCCCGTCTGCACTCTTCAGTGCTGCCCGAGTGCAGTCCATGGCCCAGGCCTGCCTGGCTGCCTCCTCTGTCTGCTCCCTTAGTGCAACCAGTGGTCCCTTTCCGGGCAGTCCTTCAGAGCTCTGTTCAGGGTTGGCCCAGTGTGTTTGGTTGTCTCCAGTGAGCATGAGCCACCGGCCTCACAGGGGCACCACAGCAGCTCCCTGAGACTCTGCCTGCAAGGGCTGCTCTACTGCAGAACAGAGGGTGGGCTTGAGGCAGAGATTCCAGGCCACAGTCACCTTCAGGACTCATCAACTCACTCGCTCACCTGTGATGCTGCCGACATTTCCACACTCAAATGCTCATCTATCTGACAACCTGGACTTCCAGAGAGCAAGTAGAGTACTAGGCTGCCCCAACCTCAGCAGTATCTCTAGCCTCAGGAACAACACCTATTATTCCCAGCCCTATCTTATCACATACTGAAGGGACTGGAAGTAGCACTGGGGAGACCCAGGCTGGAGGAAGCACCATCTGCTATTACTCCCTGGTCACTTGGACAGCCAGACTCCAGTCCCAGGCTGACCAGATTGGAGGGGAGCTCTTGAATCCCACACCCACCCAGACGTGAGACTGAGAGGCAGGGACCACTTGTCTCATGGACTGTGGTGCCTTCAGCACTTGAAAGCTGCCTAGTACATAGTAGATCATAACTAAATATCTCCTGGGGAAAACAAAAGGGAGAAGGAGGGAACAAAACCTAATTTGGGTTGAATCTGCTCTAAGGAACTGGGCTTATGAAAATATCAACAGGAGCGGTGTGGCAATGGCAGCCATCGAAGGGGCTCCTGGGGTCTCAGGTGGGTGCAGACACCAAGGCAGAGCATTTGGGTGTCATCTTACCCCATGGGATGAGACTCTGTAGAAAGTGGGTAGGGCTATGTGTGGGCATTCACTTTACCTCTGCTTTCCCTGCTCCCCTCTCCTTCTCTGGCTAGACGTGGTACGCATGGCTACCGAACCCACCCTGCCCTTCTCTCTAGGTGGAAGTGGTAAGGTACCTGGCTGCTACAGCATCTCATTACCCTTCTGTCTGCCTCAATGAGGTTCAGAAGTCACTTAGTGTGTAAGTCTATGGCCTGTATGAACTTCAGTGTAACTTAAGGCCCATTGAATCTTCAGGAAGGTGTTACCAATATTTCCATGGTCTTGGACCACTGGCCTCTGACTGTGGGCCTAAGTTGGGGAGAAATCATCACAGCCTAATTCTCAGAGGTCTGTTATCTCTCCTTCTCCCACATACCAGTACCTTTAAATGGAAGAAAGCATTACACGTGACCAAGGAAGTCTTCCTCCCAGGGAGTTACACTTCCCCAGGCTGCAGAGGGCTTGGATCAACTCATAATGAGCCTTTACCAAGAAAGGGATGGCCAGGAAATACTGAGGCTGGAAAGAAGGCAGAAGTTCCCAGTCCAGGGGGAGAGAGGGAAGAGAGCTCTCAAGCAGGGAGGTACCAGCAACAGGTTACTGCCCAGATAAGTTCTATTTTGTCCCTTTGACACATATCTGCTACCACTGCTCCTTGACAGTGGCTCTTGGTCTTGGCCTCTTAGAAACCACAGATCTCTGTTTGTCCTCTGAGGTTTGCATAGCTATCTCACTGGGGCCTTGTCCCTCTCAAGAAAATCTTAATCCAAAGAAATGAATGGCTGCCCTTTTTCTAGAACCTTCCACCCACAGTGGAAGGACTCACTAATCACCTGGGACAGAAGAGCCAACTAGATGCCAATTAGAGCTTGGAAGCTTCATGGAGCCACAGCCAAGTCCAGAGCCTGCTAGGCCAGGGATTTGCAGAATCCCACCATCTCCTGCCTCACACAACATCCTGCGGGACAAATGATACAAAGGAACCAGAGCACTTGGCAACTTGAAGGCCCATAAAAATCCTAGCAGAGCTCATCCAATGGAAAGCCTGTCTCAATAGCAGAGGCTTCCTCCTGCTGAGGGTCATGTTTTTTCATAGTTTCTAAGAAGTTACCCTACCACGGTCCTCCTCCACTGGGCAGGATGTGTGGGTCACGTCCAAGTAGAAATAAACAGGTAATGTTTCTAAAATTCCTGGAATTGCTGGGCTGCAAGGCTATTCAGAGAAGCTGACCTGTTTCAGAAATAAGGGTAAGGGGTGGGTAGACTTGCCTATGTTTCAATTGGTGGTTTTCTAATTTTTCTTTTAATTTATTTATTTTTAATCATCTGTGACCCTTTAAAAACAATACCTTAGTTGGAGTCCCTATATGAAAACACAGATAAAAGCAGAGAGGGAAGAGACTCAAGCCTGCACTGAGCCCTCCTCAGCCACCTCTGCCACCACTTCCCCCATGTGTGCCTTGGAGCATGAACCTAACCCTTGCCCATAGAAACACACCACACACAGCTCTGCAAGAGCGGGCAGAGGAGCTCCAGACAAGTTTTCGTGTTGATTTTCCAATACTGCACATGAATAGTTTGCCAGTGGCAGGTTCCTCTGGCCCATAGTAACCATTCCATACCCAGGTGGTCTGTGCCTCCAGAATGGTTCCAGAACTGGGCCACTTGAATGTGCAAGATTTCCTCGGATGTGCTATAGTTTGGATCCTAAATGTTCTCCAAAGTTCCTTGTGTTAAAGACTTGATCCTTAGCTTGGAGTTATTGGGAGGTGGTGGAAACTAAGAAGTGGACCCAATGGGACGCATGCCCTTGAAGGGAACAGTGGGAACATGCTCTTTGCCTTTTTCTCATTCACGTATCCTGACGTGAACTGGCTATTTGCCACACAACAATATAAGGAGTGATCAAAATGTATAGTGAATGCTTAAACTTCAAGATATTTATTAGAGTTGGTGGCACATTGAAATCAATCTCCATCAAAATAATCTCCCAGACTTTGGACAAACTTATCTCATCATTCTTGCCACATTTTGAAGCAGCTCTGAAAATTCTTTCATGTCTTTATGAAGCATGATTTTTAAAAAATATGGTGAATGCTACTGCCGAGTGCCATCCAACAGACAGGCATGCTCTTAAAAACAGTATGACGTATCTTTAGCTCATGTATTCATTGCATCTAGTACCATAGAACTCTTGGGTCTTTCCCAAAGTCTAAATGACTGTGAAAGGTAAATGAGTGAAACAATTTAGGATGTGGAGGCAGCCATGACATCACAACTAAAGATAGGAAAGGGAATCCAGAACTGTTTCAGAAAGTGGCAAAACAATGAAATAAGTGTGTTTAAAGCAAGGTAAAGTATTTTGAGTGGAGTTAATGGTAAAGTGTCTGTTACTGTAGTACATTTTAAAAATTTAAACACTAACTATACTGTTTTCATTATACCTCAAATGTTGCCTTACCATACACTCAACAGCAAGAAGATTGGTCAACCAATTTTGGATTGAAACTTCTGAAATTGTGAGCCAAAATAAACTTTTTCTCTTTATAAGTTAATTACTTCAGATATTTGTTATATTAACAGAAAGCTGACTGATACAGGTAACCTATGGCAACTCTTTTCTTCCCCTTCAAGTTTTGTTTCTTACTATAATATAAGATAATTCCTGATCAATGTCGATGACCTGCATCGCAGGTGCTCATAAGCTGCACAAGGCTGAACAGTTATCTTATGCACTCTGCTGCATAAAATAAGGATTAAGCTATTTTCCTTTTCTACTTCCTTTGCCATGACTATTGGCCCTTCCTTTCAATTTGCAGGTCAGTAATTTCCTCATTTGATCCCTAAATCATGCAACATGATACAACTTTAGCTGTGGTGCTTGACCTTGTTATATCTATGAAGTCATGGAAAGCAGCCCTCACTCCCACCTTCTCGCTCCCATGAGTGGGGGAGAATCCACTGGGCAATGCCACATACAAAGGATATTTACTTGTCAATTTTGCATGAACAGAAAAAAACAGGTGTGCACACTGATGTAAATGTAAGAAAATAGTAAAGTGCTGCTACCACTGCCTCTGCCAATTTCAAAGCACGACAGTATGGAGAAGGTGTCTGTACATGTAGTGTCGGTTGGGGAATGGCTATGACTTTCTGATGGAGATCAGATGAGACCAAGAGGCCATGGGCCTTGTCTAGATGATAAGCGCAGGACCAAGGGTCCAGAGATGTCCTGGAAGCAGACCATTTGGATGCAGACGGTGTTCTTGTGGTTCACTGATACAGGACAGTAATCAGGGAATGGACTCAGGGCAGGCAGATGGGCTGCACCCCTGGGAAGAGGGACAGTTACTGTGGATACTGGAAACATTTTGACTGAAAAAGGCAAATGCTGGAGAACAGAGGCAGGAAGAAGCCTAAGAAATGGGAGAAGTAGACATGGCTATAGGAAAGCTGCTTGCTGTCTTACAGCCTCCAGGAAAATTCCTTGGGCAAAGCTGAGACACAAGATGGCCTGGATTCTGGTCTCTAACTCAGTAGTGTGTCCATGCCAGGGACAATATCTCCACAAAGCAAATTCAGGAAAAGACAAAGTGACATACGTGCTCTGGTCGCCAAGAGCCAATGAGTTTCTGAGAGGCAGGTGCATCTGTGGACAGTTTTGTACACTAGGGGAGGTTCCAAGATCATCTTAGGAGCAGAAGCAGTCACCACAGGAGGAGGGATGCCACGTCCACCGACCTGGCAGATGATCCCCACATCCTGTGTGTCCACTGTGCACCACGAACACGGCCAAGTGAGCCCCTGTACATCTCAGGGAAGCCCACAGGCCATGGGGAGCACAGGCATAGTTGTGAAGGAGGTCATACAGGAGAGACGCATGCAGTGGAAGGGGCCACGGAGGAAGGAATGCCTAAGGCCACTTTTCCAAGAGGACACGGCTCCCAAGCGGGCAGCGGCAGAGAGAAGCAGGGCCTTGGGTAGTGGCAGGAGACATGTTTTCCATGTGTGGCCTGGGCCTTTCTGACCACACCCTGTAGGGCTCATCATACAAGCCAGCAGTCACTATGGGTCAGGGAGAGGAAGAAGCCATAGGCCTGGGGAAGGGAGCCTCTGCCCACATCCTCCACCAGCCATAATGGCTCCAGGGTGGCCCCACTCTAAAGGGAAAGGCACCTCTAAGGCTTCATGGGAGTGAATATGTTAACCACTTTCCTCCTGCCCTCTCTGCCTTCTGACTTGATGGGCATGAGGGACTATGGCAGAGGTCATAATGGAGGAGCTCCCAAAAGCAGCACTGTCCATGTCTAGAACTTGCTGAGCTGGCCTCAAGTGTGCTCATGAGCAGTGTGGGAGCTGGGTTGTGCCCACGCAGATTTGGTGCTGCCCACACAGGACTGGGAGTCAGAGTTCCATTTATGACACATCAGTGCCATTCATTGCAGGGGCCTGGACAGACATTTACCTCACTTATGCTTCTATTTTCCTCAGCTGCAGAGGGTAGCAATAAAGAATCATGGAACATCGACTGCAGGGGGTTAGTATGAGGGGCACACCAGATAAATGGATATACAATGCACTTCAATTTCCTGGCACAAGATAACCACTGACCGAGGAGTCCCGGACCAGGAAAAACAAAAATGTCATCCCAGAATGTGGCCGCCCTGGTTTCAACCAAACAACCAATACCTCCTGAGCTCCGAGGCTGTGTTCAGAGCACTCTGAGACCAAAGTGCAGCTGGCTGCAACCTTGGCCTCCTCCCCACTCCCAGTCCTGGCTGGGCAATGCCTGACACCCCTCCACCCCACCACAGGACCCCAGCACAGTGCTGCTCGAGGAGGAGGAAGTTTGTGAGAGACTGTAATGGTCAGGGAGTTATGGCCAGGCTCACTGGCAGCACATCAACAGGAGGCCTGCACACCGGGGCAGGGCCAGCATGCTCAGACAATGGATTGTTTCCAACATAAGAGAAATAGCCAGGGACCCAGTGAGCCGCAGCAGCTGGGCTGGGCCCCTTGGCAGCAGGCAGTGTAGGCCACTTAGGAAGTGAGGCTGTGACACTAAGAAGAAGAGCACAGGAGACGGTGTGCTTTTAGGCTTGACTGAGAACCTGCAGAGGCTGGTGCTGGTTCTGGTTTTGGGGAGAGGACGGGCCTGAAACATGGGTCTCTCCTGAAGAACCGTTAGTGCTTTCATTCAACTGACAACACAACTTTGCTGAGGCTGCCAAGGTGCCAGGAGCCTTACCAGATGCCAGGCATGTAGCAGTGGTTCAGGCCATGAGAAAAGAAAGGCTCACTCTACAAGGAGGAGATGATAGCTAATAGGAAGAAGCTAAAAGAAAGGAAATTTAAACAGAGACTAGCATGCTAGAAAAAAAATGTCAAGAAGATAATGCTTTAGATTAGAGGATCAAAAAAGGTGACATTTGAGCCAAACCTGAACAACCAAATTGAACAACTCAAGACTCAAGTACAGATAAAATAAAAATAAAAAGTAAGAAAAGAAAGTAAAAGAAAAGAAAAAAAACACAGGTTATTTTTCTTTTGTTTATTTTAAATACACAAAAAGTCTAAGTGTTTTCAACTTAAAGTAGTACGCTAGATTTGTAGTTTCCAACATTAATTTCATTAACCTGAAAAGTTAAAAACTGGGGAATTCTTATTTTTTACTTTGCCTAAGGACATCCTGTCAATGATCATCACCAGTTGATCCATGACTCGTTTGATGAAGAACTCACTACATTATAGCACACGCTGCATGACAGAGTCTCTCTCTGTAAAGTGCTCATCTGATTCACCCAAAGTCCTCAGATTCACCCAAAGGACTTGAGCCAAAATGCCATGTACGTCCAACACGGGCTTATGTACTCTTACAACACAGTATGCGTTGTACACGTGCTTGTATGTAGCAGTGCATGGAAAGAGGACTGGAAAGTGAGAATCTGCAATTTAACTAAGGACAATTAAAGGATTTTCAGGAGTAATTTTGACTCTAAGTTGTGATTTTCATTTGAATCTGATCTCCAAGTAAATTTGAAAATGCTGTTTCTCTGACTCTTGTTACTGACGCATGGAGAACCTGTTTGCCTGAGTTGGCCTAAGTCATAAACCTCAGCAGCAGCTCTGACCTCTGTGCTATGAAAGTCAACACACACATATCCAAACGCACTCTCTCTTACTGACATGTAACTAAGCCATTACCAGTTTTTGTTGGGTTTTACTTTGGAAGTATACACAACGTATTTTTTTTAATCCTTTGCTTGTTGCCTCTCCTACCCCTGGGTACCGTCCTACATGTCAGGGTACACTGACATAAATGTAATTACTTTGGTGACCACAGGGTGAACATTCATTGACCTACAATCAAGTGGTTCCTGACACTGATGTTGCTCCCCAGACCACATAAAAGTGCATCTGTCTAGCCACTGGTCCCTCCTCTGTTCGGCCGGCAGCCTGGCTGTCCCTTGTGACAGATTTGGGGTGGGCAGCGACTGTGCTGAACCTCCAGCAGCCCAAATAGCAGTAACCAAGAAAGCTGCCTTTGTGTGTTTTCCCATCAGGCACTTGGTGATCCTCTTCTCCAAAAGGTCTTCAGAGTGCCTCTACTCCTTTCCTTCTTGTTCTCTTTTTTGCAATGGCCAAGTCTCTTGCAGGACTAGCTTTTGGGAGGGGACAGCTGCCTTACAGGGAGGGCCACCTGGATCCTGGCTCTGGATGTGTCTGTCGAATGCTTAACCTTGACTGGGAAGGTCAGGGTACAAGTATTGGGCCCAGTGGTCAGATCCGGGCTGCAGAGGTGATCACCTGGAGGGTCAGGAGTGAATGGAATGACTGACACTCCTGGCTATATCCTGGCCTGCCCAACAGGAGTGACTTTTGGCTTATGGAGACTCCTTAGGTGACTCCTTAGGCTCTCACTGCAATCCTGACAGGTCGTGTCTCGGGAGCTTTTCCCAGAGGAGAAGCTTCAGTTCCTGCCCGACCCTTGCTGGCCTGGTGAGTCCCTCTCAATGTCTATTTATGGGAATGTAGCAGGAGTCCTGAGCTGGGGGCCTGGACCTGGGTGTCCGCTCTGGGATCTGAAGTAGTCCAGAGAATGGTCTATAGCTGATCTCCAAGGACCACCCGCGCCTCCTTGTTCCCAGTGTGTCTGCCACCCCAGCCTAGAACACATAGTGACATCCTAAGATGTCACTGGCCTGGAGCATCACCCACTCTGTACACTCCCGAAATCCTAACCAGCCTTTGCTATTAGCATAATTTTTCCTGTTCTGCAAAGCCAATTCCCATGCAAATAAATCCATTTGATCACACAGCACAATGGAAAACTTCTCAGCCCTCCACTCCATAGTCCAAACAGACTAGGGAGTTACTCATATGTTCGCTTCCTGGGCCAACCCATATTAACTTTAGGAGTTCAAGGCCGTGTTTCCTTCACCTGCAGGTCCCATGGTATCTGGCACAGTGCCTTCAATACTAAAGCCTCCATAATTCCTTTGAAAAAGAAGTAAAGATGACTGGCTACCCTGTGGCCCTCCCCATCCTATCCCCAGTGTAGCAGGAGCATTCATAGGTGACCCAGGTGTGCAGGGCCTGTGGTCTATGGCCTGCGACCAGCAATATCTCTTGCCTTGTGAGAAGCCACGTCTTAAGTGGCCTTCTCAGTCCTCAATCTCAAACCATGGGTTTCAACGCTTAGCATGGCTATCCCTCCTTCAGTTAAACATGAAAGGCAATGAAGTTCTTGATCAAACTGCAAGATCTGTGAGATCCAAAGTGGTCATTCACTGGCTTGCACAGGGCCAAGGACATCATGGATGCTCAATGTTTGTTGGTCAACTCTATAGGTTTTCTAGTTTGTAACAAGCATCTCACTTCTGCCAAACAAGTTCTAGATGCAAGGCAGCAGGTGTGAGTCTGGTTGTGTACCAGGACTGCTCATGTTTGCTCTCCATGCCTCTGTTTCCTCTGCCTTTCATTGTAAGGATTAGATGAAACCAAAGCAGTGGGCATACAGCAACACACCCAGCCAGTTCTAGAATACAGATCGCTGCACTCAAAAGGGGAAATGCTCAAGGAAGACCAATCTGCAAAGAGCTGAGTCTGTGTATGCAAAGCTGAGGTTGAATGGGCTATGAGGGTGTCCGTGCCCTCAAAGAGATGAACGCATCTGAAGAATCACACAAGGAACAGAGACCAGGGTGGCAATCCATCCTGGCAGTGCGGAGGACTGGATGGGTGTTAGGGTCCAAGGAGGGGTGCCAGATCACACGGAACCAAGGCAAGCACCAACCAGGGTCTCAGTGGTCCCTACCAGGTTATATTCTTTGATTCTAGGATACAGGGGCTGGGGCTCTTTGCCCTAGATTTGTGACTTTTACTAATATAAAAGGAGTAGAGCTGAAGGTAAATCACAGCTAGGAGCTAGGATCACAGCCTCAGGAAAGGCCAGAGGATCCAGGGACTCCTGAGGCTCTGCCTTCCCTATCAAATCTCTTAGCTTTAGCTCCAGAGTCAGAGGGTGTCTTCCCACTGAGAGATGAGAGTGACATTTGGGAAGAAGTGGAGAAGAGTTTGAACATAACTTGTGTGCTGTGCTCATTGGCTGTCAGTAACAACTACTTCCTGGGTCACTTCAGGGTGGCAGGAGGATAAAGAGAAAGTAGATAGACTGGGCTTGGGCACCCTTGAGCTGGATCATATGCAGAGGAGTCAGCCTGACAATGAAGGGAAACCTACTTGCAAAGTGTCCTTCCTCAGCTCTACCCAACAAATATATTCCCTTCTGAGTGAGAATTCCACCTTCCTGGAAGATGTTCAGAAAGTCTCCTCCTCAGACAAGGAGCCAGATGATGATGTCTGTAGAGATTATGAGCTATCAGAATGATAATCATAATGACAATCATTTATTGAGGAGGGCACTGAGTCAAGAGTTTTACATGTATTAACTAATTTAAACCTTACAATAGGTGAGAAACCAATATGATTCATCCTCTACAGGTAAGAAGAAGGAGCATCAGACAGATTACATAGCGTGTCTAACATATACAGCCAGGAACAACCCAAATGCCCATCAACTGGAGACTGGAAAAAGATGTGCTTTTAAAAAAATAAAATGGAGTATTACTCTGCCATAAAGAATGATAAGTTTGAGTCATTTATACTTAAATGGACGTACTCTGAGGACATATTCATGAGTGAAATAAATAGGTCACAGATGTGCAAATATGCTATCTTTTCTCTAGTATGAGAAACTGAAGGTGTAAATGAATTCTAAAATGTATGATGGATATTGTGAAATAGTAAGAAAATATTCAAAGGAAAAGGAGGGTATGGGTAAGTAAAAAAAGGAAAGAAAAAATTTGATAGTAAAAGAAAAGGAAACAAAGCTTATTAATATAGAGGGTGGAATTGTAGGGTGGGCAGGGGAATGGGAAAAATGAGAATCAAATCATGTCATATTGGTACAAATTCTCAATGTCAATTGTGATCATAATATGTATATAAAATGTACCAATAAAATCAATTTAAAAATGCAGCTAGAGATAGAAACAGGGTCTTCACTCAGCGTCCTCCAATGCCGAAGCCTCTCTGCACAAGGATTAAGATCATGCAATAATGCAAAGCTAAGAGTGAGCATAGCACTCATCCACTACAAGTTACTCATCCAGAAGTCAAGGAAGAGTCCTATGACTAAGGATAGGCTCCCAGGCTATGACTTGCAGAGCAACATCACATCACAGTATTCAAGAAGCATGGTTAACAGAATGAGGAGACAAATGGACAGATGGAAAAGACAGCTGTAAATAAGCTGATAGAAGGATTAGCCCCACTTGTGGTGGGCGCTCATTTCACTGCAAGCAAAAATTCCTGCGGTTGCTGTAACGGAGCTGTACTGGGTACCTTGTTCATCCTGTCTACCTCCTTCCATCCTTCCAAATAACATCCTTTCAGTAGCTGTGCTGCCAAACTGAATGTTCCTATGATCAGCACCTCCAAAAAATAAGGGATCTTTTTAACAAGCATATTGTTAAAAATCAAGAGGCATTCTGAAATGACTATGGAAATCAGTGTGGAGATTCCTCAAGGAACTACGATCAGAGGTCCCATTTGACCCAGCTGTTCCCCTCCTGAATATCTTCCCAAAAGAATTAAAGGCATCATATCACAGCAATATATGTGCACCCATGTTTATAGTGGCACAATTTGTAATAGCTAAATTTTGGAAACAGCCCAAACACCCATCAACTGAAGACTGGATAAAGAAGATGGGGTTTAAAAAGATAAAATGGAGTACTACCCAGCCATAAAGAATGATAAATTAGATTGAGCATTTTCTATTTCACAATATATAACATACAATGC
>PVIR01002666.1:83962-99173 GCA_004026965.1 Petromus typicus
AATGTTGAGATTGTAACAAAAAAGTAAGGAAACAAATTTTATATATATGGGGGGGTGGTAGGGTGGGTGGGGCTATGGGAAAAAAATGAGAATTAAGTTGTGTCTTATACTGGTACAAATCCCCATTATGGAGTGCAATCATGATGTGTATATTTAATGTACCAATAAAGATAATTTAAAAAAAAAAAAAAAAAAAAGAATGATAAATTAGAGACATTTATAGCTATATGGATGCACATTAAGGTCATACTCTTAAATAAAATAAATAGGACATATGTGTAATACTGAATAGTTTCTTGGGTGTGAGAAACTGCAAGAGTCAATGAGGATCAAAACATATAATGGATAATGTAAAATAGTAAATCAAGGTCCAAACAGATAGAGGAAGTAGGGAGGAGGTGGAGGAAAGGAAAGAAGGGAAGGAAAAAATATGAGAAAAGAAAGAATGGAAACAAAGTTTTCATAAATAGGGAGGGGTAGGGGGTAGGGGGCACAGGGAAAAAAAAACAAGAACCAAGACATATATCATGGACAGGCTCAAATCTCCAAAGATGAATGTGATCACAATGCATTCCTAAAATATAAAGGGGAAAAATCAAGGCGCATTAGGAACTTTGAGAAATTAAGAAGTATAACTAGTAGACAATGACTATCCCATTTACTTGGGAGGTTGAGGTAGGAAGATTGTTTGAGCCCAGGAGTTCGAGACCAGCCTGGGTAATATAGTGAGAAAACATCTCAAAAAGAATAATAATAATACTAAGAAGACTATAAGGGTATCAGTTGTTATGAAAATTTCCAATTAGGAAGAAAGATAAGAAATAGTAGACTAAGTTCCTAAAAATACTCTCAATATGCAAAACAAAAATGTTTTTATTATACGAGGATACTGTATGGTCTGTTCCAATTTGTCTTTGGAAAATTAACTAATTACTTCCAATTTCTTAATTTGGTCAGTACATTCGGATATTTTAAGGTCTCTGGTTGTCCCTTTCTGTCTCACAACAGCAAGATCTACCATTTCAGAAAGTCAATGCAATTGCTTGTTCCATTCCCAGAAAGTAGGGCTGACCTTTCGCTGCATGGATGTGGCCGCGAAGGATTCTCTGCCACATAAAAGGGTCTTTATGGGTCTACTTGAATCAGACAGCCACTGGTTTTGGCCAGCAGGCTCTCTAGGCAACAGCAGCGCAGATGACCTACTTGGTATCAATTTCCTCCGTGTCGCTGGAGCAGACAGTGATTTGACCTACTTTCAGGGGCCACTGCAGTGGCTGAAGAAGGAACAGAGGAGAACCCAGGAGCCTGACTCATGGCATTGAAGCTTAGCCTCCAGGCACCTGCTGGTCCTCCTTTTCCCTCCCCGGCCTCACCTGCTCTGATCAAGCTCAGCAACTATGTCTTCCTTCCTCTGTGTCCAGAGCCCCAACCCCTGTAGACGCTCCTTTCTCCATGTCACCCACGGGAAGGAATAGAGCCCATTCTCCCATCCAAGTACTAACCAGGCCCGACCCTGCTTAGCTGACGAGATCAGGCGCATTCAGGGTGGTATGGCCGTAGACAAATAGAGCCCATTCGCTGCCCAGGTGGAGTTTATCAGGTTATGATATGGAACCTCCCCCCCTCCTGCCTCCCAGCCCACACAACAGATAACACGGGCACAACACACTGGGGGCACCCAGAGAGACTGCAGTTGGCCCTTGAGGAGATGGCAGCTGGCAGCACCTGCCTCCGGAGGGCTGGAAGGAGGGAACAACATCATGGCCTGCGCGGGGCCTGTTCTCTGCACACCCATCGGGGCACTCTGCTCTAAGAGCCACTAAACCATTACAGAGCCTCAATGTGGTGTAAAAAGTCCCCAGCATGTGTCGATGCATAAACTGCTGCTAAGGAATCTACATAGGGTCATTCTCAAGAGCAGGATTGGCAAACATTTCTTGTAAACAGCCAAATACTCAATATTTTAGGCTCTGCAGGCCATATGGTCTCTGTCACAACTGCTCAGTTTTGCCATCATGCAGTAAAAGCAGCTAAAGAAGTGTGGCTGTGTTCCAATAAAGCTTTATTTATAAAGACTGATGGTGAGCTGAGTTTGGCCCTGGGTCACAGTTCGCCAGTCCTGGCTCTGGAGACCTGCTGGGAGTCACGTGCATTTTGTAGCCCTTTCTTCCCATGTGGTGGAGGAATCCTACCTTCTGTGGGTATCCTCACTCTCCACTACCGCTCTCAGCGTCCCATCTGACAACTCAGTCCCCCTAGAGGAAGATCAATGGATTGTGTTTACATTTAGAGGAATAAAAATCTGAGGGAAGTGGCTTTCGGCTCTGGTTGCTCACTGGGGAGCTGAAAACCTTCCAGAGACTCAGTCCCACCGCAGAGACTCTGATGCTCAGCCTGGGAACCAGAAATGTTCAAACCTCCCCAGAGACACCTAAAGGGTGGTCAGGGTGGGAGCTACTGCCTTAGATAAAAAGGTAAATGAGTGACTGGTAGTGTTTTAGAATAAACAAGCCAGGAGCTTGTGATGTTTCCCTCTGGAGGTGGAGAAAACATGGTTTAGGGCCTCAAAACCATGTCATACAGGCCTCAGCTGGCCAAGGCCAGCAATCGGTAGTTCTCTCTGCTCTGCAAAAATGTAAGGCTTTTTAATCTTTATTTTCCTTGGTGTCTAGTTAGGCTCCCTATTAGCAAATGTATTCTATCAATGTTTGTTAACCATCAAAACAGCATCTACAGGACTAAGATTCAATCCATCTATAAACCTAGCGTTAAAGAAATAGACACATGAAATAAACAGCAGGCTTAGCCACCCTTGATATATAATATAAGGTAGCGGTTCCCAGCCTTTAGTGCACATGATCATCACCTGTGGAGGTTTTAATCACTCAATCCCTGGGTCACACCCTGTAGCAATAAAATCAGGTTGTTTGGTGCAGAACATTGGTATCCCTATCTTCTGAAATCTTTATGTCATACAGTGTGCAGCAAAAGGTGGGGACCACTGTCACCAGGTCCTGCTAGTCAATGTGTGGACGTTGGACCAGCAGCAGAGGTGTCGCCAGAGAACTGGCCGAAGATACAGAAGTCTGAGGTTCCTGCAGTCCTCCTGAATTGAAATCCAAGGGCTCAACAGATCTGCATGTTGTCCTCATGCACAATGAAGTGTGAAAAGTGTGATGAGACAGGGCGCCGTCTTCTGAGAAAGCAAAGGTTCTGGGACGTTCTAGCAGAATATTCAGCAAACACTTTTTGCAAAAAGGAGTAAACTATAGTTTATGAGATGGGGCAATTGGAGGGCAGAGAAATCATGAGGATTGCACTTAAAGCACAGCCCAGAGGTGAGAAGGAAATTATTTTTCACTGATGGCAACTCGGAAATGGGAGCATTGGGCCTATCAAGGTTTTTACAAAAGTAAAAAATTAAATCACAGTTAGTCACACAACTAGCAAAGTTAGCTGAAGTTTTTGGAAAGGATAAAAATGACAGCAATAAAGAGTTGTCTTGGAAAAGTTGGGACAATCGTTAAAGGGTGGTGGGTAAGAGTGAAAGGGGGAAGTGGAGAAGATTCCGGGGTTCAGCTGTGTCTCCGGGGCCACAGTGGGGCAGCAGGATAAGTCAGGAAAGAGGATCAAGTAAAAGTTCTGGGGTAGTTTCTCTGAGGAGGACAGACTAGCAAGAGAAGCAAGCAGGGAGGCAGGAAGGCAGGCGAGGGCTGTGCCCAGCTCTGGGGAGACAGGGCACCTGTCTGCAGGTAGAGGGGTGAGCATAGGCCAGAGCTTCCTGGAGGAGGCTGAGGGGAGACCATCTCTGGGGGCTCTGGGCCTTATAACTGTCTGCAAGGATCTTTAGATTCCCTGAGTGGTTTAACAGCTCCTTGGTAAGGACCTCCACAGCTCTCCATGGGAAAATAAAAAGGTCTCCAGCAAGCGGGTCCCCAAAGGGAAGGAGAGGAAAGCGAGGCTGCATAAACCCCACAATTGTCTTCATCAGCACCAGCGGCATGAACACCCAGACGGGTCCTCCAGGCCAATCCCTTTGTTTCCAGGCCCCTGGAAGTCAAGCTGATTCCCAGCTGAGTTGAAAATGCCGGGAGGTTTTTTCCCATATTGCGGTTGACTGAAACAATAACAGCAGAATGGACGTTATCACAATTGTTTCCACTGGAGTTATTTTGGGGGAGCTTAGGAAGATTGTCTATTCCTAGACATTTCCTTCATTCGATTCACTTCATAAAAATGCCGAGGGAAGAAGCCTGTGTCGCCACCAATGCGCCTGGCCTGCTCGCAGGCACGTGCACAGGTCTGCACGCTGAGTGGCTCCCGGGAGCCATAGGAAGCGGCTGTGTGCAGGGACTATTTTTGGATGCCCATGTGAAAACCCTGAGATCCCGTAAGCGCCTTACAATTTTTTCCTCCGTGAGGCTTGCTTCTCACAGCAGCCTTCTGAGATTGGTGACCTGCAGGGGAATATTTAATTATCCTCATCCAAGACATGAGCACGAGACAGAGAAAGGTACTCGTTCAAAGTCCCCAGGTTGGAAGGGGCAGGGCTCCCAGAATCCTACCCTTTGGGTCATGTGCTGTAGTGAGGTGGGCCAGGGCTGGTGTGAGTATGCTCCCTGACTGGCAGGATGTGCACCATTGCCATCTCTGTGCCAGGTTCTGTGTTATGAAGGATCTGTGGGAACACAGGACCCCTGTGCTCCGTAAGAGTCTAGTGTGGCTACACAGGGTGCAAGGTGGGGAAATGCGGCCTCCTGTGCTAGAAAAGAAAGCAGGGGCTAGGCTGTGGAGGTCCTGGGTGACAGGAGTTTGGTCCTAGGTACGATGGCAAGCAAGGACAGGCTGGAGAAAATTCAGTGAAGTAGCTAGATCTGCTCATTTTGGAGGTAATGTGGAGGTTGGATTAAGAGGGTAACCCAATGTGCGGCAGGCTTGTTAGGAGGCTATCACGGTGGTCAGAGACAAGGTCTAACACAGGACCTAAGGAGGCTGGGAATCTATACACATTTGATGATAAGGTTGACTGTTTCGGGTGAAAACTGGGGTAGGGTGGAGATAAGCCAGAATATTGCCTGTGGGAGATTCAATGGCAAATAATATCTGGACCTGCTCTGAAGGGTCCTGCATTCTTATAGGAGAAGGAAAGAAATGAACAAGTATGTCTTAAGGCTGGGTATGATTGATTACTAGGATATAAACACCTTTCAGAGTGTGAAAAAATACATAATACCTTAAGAGAGCTTCAGACCCAGCTACATGGAAGGTTCATTCTAGGAGTATTAAACATGACTATCCCTTTGGGAGGCTGAGACAGGTCATAAGTTCGAGCCCAGCCTGGGAACTCAGCTATTCAGTGAGATTTCTCTCAAAATAAAAAGCACCAAAATGGTTGGGGATGTTGCTTACTGTAAAGGACCTGGATTCAAAAACAAACAAACAAAAATAAAAAAAACAAAACCCCTAGAACACCCAGACCTGGAACCTACTACGCAGAAAGTCCAACTTGACTGGCAGTGGGCATATTGGTGTTGGCATATTGTCTATTCTACTGTGTGGCTGGAAAGGAGGGAAGGCAGCCTAGGGATCTGTGGATCTGGCTTCTCCGCATGGTGGGGGTGCTGCACCTTTCTTCTCTGCTAAAGGCAAAAGTGAAAGAAGGGCTTTTCAGCTTTCAATTCTAAGTGTCGCTGGGATCTTTATAGTCAAGAAAAGGCACCCCATAGCCCAACAAGCTCCCCTCCCAGCTCTCTGTCTGTGGGCCTATCTGCTGCTCCATCTTCAGCCAATCACATTTTCTCCTCAGGGGATGGCTGGCCTGAGTCGTGGCCATTGCTGGCCTGTAGTTCCTGCCCTGGGGGTGTCCTCAGAGAACCTTGCTGAAGGGGGTGATGTATTTCCTGGACCACATCATCTACCAGCCTGCTGGAACAATATCCCCCTCCGTGCCGCCAGGAAGGGCCACAGAAAGGGACATCTTCTCTTTTCTTGCCAAGCAAATATTTCTGCTTTGACCTAGAGGGTACACTTTGAAGCACAATAATAATGGAGAGAGCACAGAGCAGCCCTGGAGACACGGGAACTAGAATGCACCACTCTCCACATTTTAAGCCTGTTCAGAAAATACTTAGGATCTCAGGGTTTACTCCATGTCCGTGTGTGTCCCAGGAGAGGCGGAACAGGACCAAATGGGCAGCACTTGACCAGCCAGCACGCCTGGGCTGGACTGGGTGGGATTAATGGGTACATCCTGAAACAGGGTACCTTGCCTTGGTGACTGAGAGGCATTTCTCAGTGAGGAGGTTCTCTTTCAACTGGAAACCTTCTGAGCACCCTATCTGACCTTGAAAATGAATGAGTGGCCTCTCCTTGCATAAAATAAGGACTGGGCTGCTACTTATACATGCTCTGTACAACCCAGGGGCAGCCCCTACTGCTGTGCCCTTATCCTCTGGAATCATATTTTACAGTAATTTCAGGCAGAGGGTATAGTGTGTCTAAGAAAAGGGAAACTATAAAGTCATCATGTTGGCTAGTGGCAAGGGTGGTCCACGAACAGAAAGCCTCCTGTAGGACTCCTAGGCTTCCCAATGGCACAGCACGGACAAGCGAGGCCATGACACAGTCCACATGAGGCACCTGGATGACACGGCAGAGAAAAATCCTCTTGCCTCATTCCCCCCCAGGGATTACTGTCACTTTTTGGGTGGCCCTTGGTCTCTCGGTGCCTCTGTCATGGCACAGCTGAGGGGCAAGCCCCAGGGAGCCTTTGGCTTGGTGCCTGGGGCTGCCATCAGTGGCTTATGTGGCCTTGCAGCTCTGGCTTGTGTGAGGTAGGGGAGTGTGCAGAGACAGAAGGCAGCTCTGACTGTCATTTCCTTTCCTTTTTTTCTCTTTTCTAATTTCCTTTCTACAGAACATTTTATGTGCAGACACTTTAGTGATGAAGCCTTTTCAAAGGCACCTCCTTGATGCTGATCCCTAGGAAAGTCTAGAATAAATTATTAAACAGATGTCCTGGGAGCCTTGTACAAGGACCAATCATTCAGATTTATTACCAGAGAAGCTGCAGCATGTGTGGAAGGAACAGTGACCTGGGGACCCTGACCCTAAAACCTGTGGCTGTATCATTCTCTTTATGGTCTTCAGTCCGACACTTCCTCATTAGGGCTTCAGTTTCCTTATTTGGAATTATGTGTCAAGGGTGGTGCAAAGCAAGGACTAAATGATCTTCAAGATGCTGTGGCTAGGGAAAAATGTCACCTCTCTGCTTCCGCCCAACACTGACTGTCCTTACCCTGTGCACCTTGGCAGGGTAGCCACATTCTTTCTGCCTGGCCCAGGCAGTCACCTTTGGGGTCTCCTGCTCATGAGCTACCTTTATCTCACCCTTCTCTTCCACCAGCCCTCTCCTAGCATACCTCAACTTTATCTCCACATCTGGGCCCGAGGTGACAATATGTCCATAGGATTGATTCTTCCCAGTGACCAGCTAGACACAGAGCCCTTCGAGGCAATAAGACATTCCCAGAGTCCTTGTCCCTGCAGGGGTTTGCATTCCTGAGATTAGAAACAGCTGACAGCCCTGTGCAGACCAGCTCTGTCTGCCCTAAGAACTCTTGCCTCTTGCACTGCCAGCCCTTATCACTGTGATAAGCTACGCTGGAAACTGCCCTGCTCAGTACCTCACTTATTTAGCTATCTCCAGAAATGAGCAGGGACTCCTAATTAGACACGAAGCTCCCAGAAGTTCCTCACCAATGGTTTTCAGGAAGGGCAGAATGTATGGACTGTTGAAAGGGGAACCAACAGCAAGCAAGGACATCTGGTACCTTCTGTGAGACCTTTTAGGGCCAGGTGACCACGGCTCTGTGTGTGTTGAGGGGCACATTTCTTAATAATGCCAACTGGGAGAGGCTCAGGCAACTGTGAAGAAAGAGGTCAGAATGACGTGGGGCCTGCAACCATTCAGAGGGGGCTTTGGCGGCGGCTCTGCTGTTCTGCAGTCTGCTCACACACACTGCTCCATGCTCAGATGTGGTCCAGGCAAGAGCCTGCTCCGAAGACCCCGAGGGCTTGCTGTGGGGAGTCTTTCCCCCTGGAGTGGTCAAGTGCACAGCCAAGCAGGGTGTGGCTGACATTCCAAGTGGGTGACAACAATGGAGCCTTATCCTTGGGTCCCTGAGCACTAGTATCTGTCACTTCTCATATGGGGTCTTAATCTCTGTTTGATCTGAATCCAAGCAGAGATTGTCTCAAGCAGGTCAGACAGCTGTAGGGAGGCACTCTTGTGGCCCAGTGTGTCCTTCTCCTGGTGGGCAAAGCTGGCCTGTGCACACACACGTGTGCGTGTGTGACACCCCTTGAACAAAAGGAAGAAAACCTGTTTACTAGTGTTCAGGTATACCCCACTGTCTTTGTACTGTAGCCCCAGGGACAACACATCCAGGGCTTCATCCCAAGTGACTTCTTCTTCCTGATTTCAGGGGATAGAACACTTTGTTACTCAGCTCCCAGGGTGCCATATTTGTACCGCTTGCTCCTGACAAGTGCTCTGGGCTCTATCTCACCTACAACTCTTCCTGTTGTGATCCCTTTATATAAAAAACCCAACCAAATTAGGCTTCTGATGTGAGATGGTGGGTTGACAGCGTGCATTTATTTCAACTGCCCCTTCCTATTAATGAAGCAATTATAAACCCACAAAAAGATGCAGAACAAGATTTCAACCAACACGGAGAAGAGAGAAAGAGAGTGGAGGAGGAGTCAGCAATTTAGTGGACGGGGACAGGGCAGCCCAGTGGTCTTCAGAGCTTCGCAGTGATGTGGCCTGCAAAGCTCTGGGGCTCAGAGCTGGTGGTGCCTGGCCCTGGGAAAGGCAGAGCTTGGTGGCTGGAAGGAAATGGGGGAACTGAATGAGAGCCAGAGATCCCCGGACCCTTCCCCACGCCACACAGCTGCACAATCAATCCTCACCCCCAGGAAGAGTCCAAGTTTGTTTTGTGGTGAGGATGAATAAGAGAAACTCTGTTCTGGGGGACTGGGCACTTTGGGAAGGTGGGGAAGAGGAGGGTCCAACCCACATGGGGGACTCGAGAGCCAGGAGCACACCCAGCACCTGATCTTGGCTTCACTTACATATACCCAGGCTCCTTGGGTAACAGTGGGCTCCAGCGCTGGGGCATGGAAAGTACCAGATAAGCTCTGAATAACTTCTTGTGCCAGGAAGTAAGGAAGTGCTCAAAGAATAATGGCGACTTTTCAGAAACACACAGGGTTCCACTGGTCACATTTGGGGCAACTTGACAATCAAAACACAAAAATAGTAATGAATCATAACCCAGAGAACACAATAAAAACCTATGAACCAACACAAACAAATAGATAAAAAGACAGTTCAATAAGTTGGAAAGGAGGAAAAAACAAAAACTCTTCCATATAGTAGAAAAATCAATGAAGAAATGTACATGAAATTAGAAAAATCACTATTTGCTGAAAAGCATCATGATACTCCAAGCAAGACTCATCAAAATTCATGGGTGAAAGTATTAATATAAACTGTATATTTGCATAATTTCCAACATCTCCTTGCAAGATACTTAATTACAGGGGCACTGCGTATTACTGAGGATTGGAAGCTACTAAGTTATCTAGATGAGCAAGGTTCCCTTCCCAGTTAGCGTGTCTCAGAAGGACACAGCACCCTACAGCATGCTTTTCAAAAGTCTTTACATTTAATCACATCAGACAAACCCAAACTGACACACATCCTACAAAGTAACTAGCTGTACTGTGCAAAATATCAGGGTCACAAAAGACAAAGATAGACTGAGGAGACTAAAGAGACACATCTAATTGCAAAATGTGATCAGAGAAAGAATCCACAAAAACCAGGTCTATAAAAGACATTAATGGGACAACTGACACAATTTAAATAAAATCTACAGCTCATTTAACATCTATCAATGTTAACTTCCTATTTTTGGTTTTTTTTTTTTTTTCTTTGGTATCAGGGATCCAACTCGGACCCTGTGTTTGCAAGGCAGGCGTGGTACCACTTGAGCTAAATTCCTGGCGTGTCCCAGTTTTTAGAACAACACACTGAAATATTGAGTGATACAGTTTTATCATACTTGCGACTTACTTTTCAAGCCATTATGTAAAAAATAAGAACATCACAGAGACAGAACGCGAAACGAGTGTGTAGGATATCACCATCTGAGCAAACGAGGTGGAAAGGGACAGGAATGCTTTGTGTTATTTTTACAATTTTCCAGCAGTTTGATTTGTTTCAATAAAGAGTTGGATTCCATCATGAAGTCACCACTGGACTAAAAACTTGACAATAATAGCCTCTGTGGTCATGCATCTCCTACTGACTATTTGGTTGGTGACAGGTGACAAAATACAGCTGTGGCAGCTCGGGCTGTGCCAGCTAGGTTTCTGCAGTTCACTCTGATGTTCCCACAACAGCGAGATCACCTAATGCCAAACTTCCCAGCTCCAGGGCCTCTTAGTAAATGACATGTGACAGTAACTGAAGGGTAAACAAAGGTGTAGGAGAGCAAAATCCTTATCTTCTGAATAAGGAAATCAGCAGCTAACATCTGAAAGTGGTACATTTAAAAAGAGCAGTTATATCGGGCTACTATACTTGGGATTAGAAATCTACATTTTGGAGATATGTTGATGCCACCAGAAAAAGGAAAACGATGAAGAAGTGCAGAGTGGTTGGCTTAAGGAATGAAAGTGGTAGGCTGAGGAAAGGTGGGGCAGAAACCTGCTATTTTCTGTTACAGCCCTGTTAGCATTATTTGATTTTTATAATATGAGCTGGGGATTGTAAGTGGATGTGGGTCCCCAGCCCACCTCTCCCTTAACTCTGCTAAATTTCACCAGACAAGCACTGCCCTGGACCGGTGAGCTGGAGGGAGAAGCAGCTAGGGGGGCTGTTGTTCTGATACACTCACCCGAGCCACGAGGACACTGAGCTGCAGTAGCTTCCAGACCCCCCAACACTTCAGCGCCAAGGTGTGGCGGAAGAAGCATGTGTCCTGGTGGCCACTAAGTGTAGACTTGTGACAACAGCCCTAGGCCTCATGGAGCTGGTAGCCCTCTGTCTCGGTAGAGGGCAAAGCCACCATTTTCCTTTCTCTTGATTCAGGTCACATCAGCAGACTCCTGGGAATCAAAAGCCAGCTCCCGACAACCAGCAGCTGAAGGGTACAGTAGGGCCGGAGAGTCAGCTCCCTGGTTCTAGCGCTACCTCATAAGCATAGGGTCCCGAGTTTGAATCCCAGTACAAAGAAAAAAAATCTATAATAGCTTCTTCCCCTTCAGTAATAAAATAACAATAGTAACAACAACCACCACCACAAGGCTTCCAGGTGTGTGAGGAGTGAGGCAGGCTAATCACTCCAGGCAGAACTTCCTCCTGAACCCGTCACAGTTGGATTCCAAAAGGAAAAGAGAAGAACAGAAGAACACGATGCCTCAATGACCAGACGAGGCTCCCTCCAGAAGTGTCCGAGTGTGAGTCTGGACCCAGGAGGACGGCACAGCCTCAGCCTTCCCAGTGCAAAGGTGAGGCTGGGGTTAGGAAGGCTGCCTGTCCCTTGGGTCCTCTGCTCGAAAACTGACTACAGAATGGGGGAGGGGTTGTTTTCTGGACACAGTTACGATGTTCTGCGTTTCCATAATGCATAGCTGGGCTTGCAACTGCTGAGCTGTGCAGCTGCATGGTGGCCCCTTTAATGTCAGTTGTGGTCACTCCCTTTGTGGCCCGAAGATTGCATTTGCTGTTTTATTCCCACGTCAGCTTCTGCCTGTCCCTCAAGTACACTCTGGGGTCACTGTCTGCAGCTGACTGTGAGCTCAGGAACAAACTTCTTTCCTCAACAGCTACTGTCCAATTCACAGACGATGGAGGGTGAGGGACAGAGGACATCTCTGCCCCCAGTGGTAGGCAGGAAGAGGGGCTCCTGAATGGTTGCCCAACACTCTCTTCCATCTAGAGGCCAAGGCTGCCCCATCTCCACCCAAGCAGCACTTTGGCCACTGGAAACATGTGGCTGAGCGTTCTACCTTGACTGGAGTGAAAGCAGTGAGGCTGCCCTTTTATGGTGCCATAAGGTCTTTGTAGCCCAGGTCATCCACGGTGTAATGGTGACAGTGCTTGGAGGACCATCTTGTCCCTGCGTCCTCAACCCTGTGCAAATCCACCACCCAGGTTCTCAAACAGAACGAGAGCGCTTGTCCTTCACCTGAGCAGAGTGATGGTAAAAACAACCAACTCCACATCTTATCTGCCAATAGAAAGGGATGGGAAGGAGATGTTGATGATGCCCTAAATTATCAGGAAGTTTCTGTTAAAAGCCAATGACGCCCAAGTGGGTCCTAAGCTTGTGGCTCTCAATTACAGCCCAAGAGCTGAGGGTGTAGCTCAGTGTTGCAGCACTTGCCACCATGTGTGAGGCCCTGGACTCAGCCTCTAGTGCTCAGGGGAGAAACGAGCACGCCACAGTGTGCCTGGACTTGCTGAGGAGGGCGCTTGTTAAAATCGGAGCACTGGGCCCACCTCGATGTGCATCCTGGTGTTGCTGCCCTGGGATGACACTTTGAGAACCTCCTGCAGCGGTGACTAGGCTGTCCTTAGCCTTGGGGAACCATTTGTGTCACAGGAGGCATGCATGTGACTCTGGGTCCACGTCATAGTCTGGAAGAGCTGGGGTGAGTTAGCAAACTGAGGGCACAGGGCAAGGGTGTTATCACGGAGGGCTTCACAGAGGAGGGGGCTACTGAGCAGCCTGAGGGCAGGTGTGCGGAGGCAGACAGACGATTGGGAGGGACGTGTGGGCAGGAACAGTCTGTGGGACACTGGGTAGGTTACGTAGTCAGCAAGGCCAGGCCACAGACAGGCTGAGGAGTCACGGCCTAGAGACCATAAGCCTCTGGGGAGTGAGGAAAGTTTGGGGTTTTCTGTAGGCTCCAAGAAATGAGGAAAGAATTTTTGTGTAAGGCAATGAAAAGTGGGAAATCCTCTACCTTTTCCTTGCCCATTTCCTTCTTGTGGAAGTGAGCCTAGGTCTTTTCCAGACCTGGCCTAAGATTCAACGGGGCAAGGGGGAGAAGACTGCATCCATAGGGGCCTCAACCATGAGACCCAACCGCCACTACACAGGCCCGAGCCAGGCCTGGGAAGCCGGAGGCAGGCGAAGTGTCACATACTTTGCTAATCTCTTCTGGGCCCGACACCCCCAGCCCCCGGCTGTGCAGGGCGAAAGGCCTGGGATTGTACAGAGGCTCACAATGGAAGGAAGAGGGTGTAGGAGGGAGGTCCCTGGGCTGACCCTAGCATTGTTCTTGGGCCAGAAGAAAGCTTCCTCCAGCCGGGCTGCTGCAATGCTAGAAAAAAACGAAGACGTCGAGCCAGAGAGAGTCGGCGCGTCCTGGGGGGGCTGCCTGCTGCAGGCTGGCCTGGGAGCCCGGGCCCATTCACAAACGCCTGCTGGAAAGCACGTAGAGCACGTAGCCTGTCCGCCCCCACCGCCACTCCCGGCGACAGAAGCTAAACGAAAATAACTGGGCTTCTCCGCCCCCAAACTCACCACAGCCAAGGAGAACCTGACCAGAAACGGCCCTCTGGCTAATAAAGGAATAATGGATGCTTCACACCCTCAGCAACACCTTCCTCTTCCCCTAGTCTGACGGCTCCAGTCGCTGGCAAAGCTCGAGGAGGCAAGTGCTGGACCACGTGCGACCTGTTCACCAGGGCAGGCCCAGCTCACAGAAGCACCATCAAAATGGCCCCGGGGATTAGTCCAGCCCCTGGAAACTGCTGTAGGGTGGGGCTGGCCCTGCTTACCTTAGGCTTGTGGCTTCTGCTAGCAGAGCTTGGTGTGTCACTGGGGTGGGGTGTACAGGAGAGGAGACTTGCCTTGGAGCCCCATAGCCAGGGGTCTTGTGGGCTACCTACCTGGACATCTCTGCCCAGGTCCTGGCTTATTCTTCAGGAGGGCTGGATGGGGCATTTCTGTGACATTCTTGGTCCAGCCGAGGCAGTCCTCATGCTAGCTTCCTTTGGGCTTGCAGCCCTTCAAATGCTCCCTGTCCCATGCTGGCCTCAGGCCATTCCCACCTGACTGATGGGGCCTCTGGTGCTCAGCAAAGGATTCTGGGTATAGTCTGGCCCCAGGCAAGGCTTGGATCAGGTGATATATTCACTGGGGACAAATCCTGTTGTTAAGTGACTCTGTCTTGTCATTAACAAAGTATGAAACTGCTCCCTAGCCACAGCAGGGAGATTTGTGCAACCCTAGGAATTCCCTGTGGTCTTCAGGAGGAAGGCAGGTCAAGCTCTAATGCTGAGATTTTCAAATCCTCCTTCTGTCAGACATTTCCCTCCCAAGAACATCTGGTTGAGTCCATTTGGACAAGTCCCAGAGCCTCAAGGGCCTTCACTGATTGCTCTAGATTTTTACTGAAACATTTCTCTTGGGCTCCTGGACCCCATTTTCAGCAACCTCCTTTCCTTTTAAATGATTCCTCACTTCCCTTTGCCCTACCACCATTTTCTGTTTTCTCCTTACAGCCATCCAAGATCTAGCTCAAGGCCAACCTCCTTCAGGAGGCACAAACACATGACAAACCAAATAGCCTCCAGAGTGGCTTAGAAACAAGTCCTTCAAAGGTCCAAGAAAAGTCTGAGGGCAGATTTTTCCATTGGCTCCATGGAGGAGCCAACGTTCAAATAGGGCCTGTGTAAGAGGGTGTGGATTTGGAGGAGAGAGGGGCTGACATCCTAGGCAGAAGGAATAGGGGGAGTGGAAAGCAGCCTCCAGGCACAGGCTTTTCTCTCTGTCACAAATCTTGCCTAACACTGCCCCTGCCCCAGTGAGTTAGAAACCAGAAGTGCTCAGTGAAGTAGAAAAAGTGTTTTTCAAGTTACAAATAATTCTGGCTCTTATCTTGACCCTCAGCATAGCTTTTTTTTTTTTTTTGAGACAGGGTCTTGCTTTGTGGTTCAGGCTGGCCCTCAGCTCAGCCTCAAACTCACATCACAATCCTCCTGCCTCTGCCTCCCGAGTGCTGGGATTACAGGCGTGAGCCACCACGCCCGGCACTGTGGTATGTGGTACTGGTTGCTGCTGGGGTGAGTCTCCACGCCCAGTATTGTTATGTGGTTACCGGGGAATCGAACCCGGGTCCTTGC
>PVIR01002667.1:0-65767 GCA_004026965.1 Petromus typicus
AGCTAGCTCAGTGCCAGCCTTAACTACAAAGTGAGACCCTGCCTCAAAAAAACAAAACAAAACTAAGTTTTGTGGGTTTTAGGAATCCAAAATAATCTAATAATCTTCGAAAGAACACTACACCCCTCTTTTATATATAAGAAAGTTAAAACAAACTGTATTCATTTTTCAAAAGTCACAGAGATGTTTATTAGCAAAACTCAAGCCACAATCCTTGTTCAGCTACTTAATAACTTGTCATTCTTATAAATTTTAACGTTAAATGTGATCAAAATGTATATCTAAAATATACCAATAAACTCAATAAGTGAAAAAAAAATGTCATCTTGGCAGAATTACTAAACTCTGGGCCTCTATTTCTTTATCTATAAAACAATAATAGCATCTACCCCTTAGGGTTGATGAATAAACAAAACGCATGTAAAATTAAATCCTTTAAGGCAGGAAAATACATAAAATTCTGAGTGTTCTTCACTGAAAATATGCATATCCTTTTTTGAGATAAGGTCTTACTATCTAGTTCAGGACCGCCTTGAATACAAGGTAATTCTTCTGCTTCATCCTCCCAAATGCTGACACTACCAGGTGTGTGCCACCATGCCCAAATGCATATCCATTTAAGTATAGATCTATACTGCCTTATTTACATCTTTTGGAGTTTAATTTCATTGACAAGAACATTAAAATAGATTTTCCACGGTATTTTTATTTTTTTTTTTTTTTAGGTTTTTTGAGACAAGGTCTCACTTTGTGGTTCAGGCTGGCCCTGAGCTCAGCCTCAAACTCACATCACAGCAATCCTCCTGCCTCTGCCTCCCGAGAGCTGGGATTACAGGCGTGAGCCACCACGCCCACCACTGTGGTATGTGGTAGTAGTTGCTGCTGGGCCTGAGTCTCCACACCCAGTATGGTATGTTATGGTATGTTACCGGGGAATCGAACCCAGGTCCTTGTGCTTGCAAGACAGGCGCCGGAACCACTAAGCTAACTCCCCGGCCCTCCACGGTAGTTTTTAAATTAAGTAGGTTTAGGATGTGAATACTCAAAATATGCCAAATTTTTAAAAAATGTTTAATTTTAGAACTCGCAGGTTTAATTTACAAGTACTTTTGTTGCCATAATTAACCAATCATTCAGCCCATACCTGCTAAAGTTTACAGTAAGTTATATAGATTGAAACAATGGTTAGGCATTTGTATGGTTTCCTAGGCACTATAAGCTGCCAATTTTATTTGTACTGTTCATTACAATTTTCAAAATAGTTTCCTACCCACCAGGTGAGGCACGGGGAGACTAGCATTCTTACTTTAAAAGGACATATAAACTAAGTAATACACTGAGCCCAGAACTTGAGTCTCAGAAATCTGCATTTGTACGCATCAACTGTCACCTCACCCCCTTAAATTTTCTGCAAATACAGAGGACTCTTAACTCAAAAATTGCAACAGTGTGATTGCCAAAAACAGCAGCAACTTGTGTCAAAACATTTAAGTCTTCTGGCTCCCGGAAGACAATCTGCTAACTGAACTGTTATAATTAATAGTAAGATGGAGAAGGTATGTTGACATCTACGTTCCAATAATTTCAAAAATTTGTTGGGAAATCTCTGTACTGTATTCTCTCTGTTCACTCTGAGCCATCTTACAACCCAGTTACCTAGCTTATTTGTGCACTCTGGCTGGTGTAAAAGAAAACTCCTACAGTTCTTTACTTCTGCTCTAAGTTTAAATACAGCAGATATAAAACATGGAATGGATTCAACTTACGGCCTCCAAATATTAGTGGGAAAAGACTGAGATACAAAGGATTGTAAAAATCAATATAATTCTTCCTCTAAAAAAACAACTTGATTTTAAAAACTGAAGCAACTCTTCCATTTCTTAAATTGGAGGTAAATGCTGACTGCAGCTCACCTTTGTCCTCTCCAGCTTCCACTCTCACCTACCCGTCCCTTCCCAGCAATCATTACTGTCATTCCCACCAGTCAATTCACAAGGTCCAGTTTCTTCCTCCCGTGGCCACAAAGTGACCTCAGGGCCTGAGAAGCAAGATTTAACTACCTCAAAATCAGGGCATCAGCAGAGAGGACCAAGGCGTTATAACTTATTAATTACTTATTGGGCATACCATAGGTCAGGCCTCCTGGGCTATTCTATACATGTCTGTATTTAATCCTCACAAGTGCACCATTATTATATCGATAACTGGGGGCTGGGACACAAAAAGTAAGGAAACTTCCCAGATTCACGGAGCAACAAACGGCCACACCGGCGACTGAAGCTCAGCTCCGCGCGTCCACCCACGGCGCCGGCCTAGGCTGCGCCCGCGGTCCCGTCTCCCCGAGGCCCGGCCCTGAACCGGGGCTTCGGGCGCTGCCTGCCTCGGCGTCGGGAGGCCCCGTGGCAGCTCGCGCCTCACCCCCAAGCAGGTGCCGCGACGGCGGAGCTCGCGTCCGTCGGCCGAGGCGCCTTCTGGAACATTCCCCGGCCCTGGGCGCGCCATGCTCGGGCCCGCGCCCGCTCCCGGCTTCTCGATCCCACCCCGCACCCTCCTCCGGCCGCCTCCGCGGGCGCACCGGCCGGGCCCCTCCCCGCGGGCTTGGCCGTGCTCGGCGACCTCGCCCGCCGGCAGCCGCCGTCCCAGAGGTCAAGCGAGGCCCGACTGCCGCCACGCCTCCCGGCCGGGGTCGGCCGGGCCTGCGCGCGCCCCCGCGGCCGAGCGCCCAGAGCCGGCCCCGAAGGCCAGCCGGGCCCTCCGCGCGGCCACGCCCGACCCCTCGCAACGGCGCCGAGCGCCAGGCCCTCGGGCCCCGCGGCTCCCGAAACCAGACCGCGCTCCGGCCTCACCTCGGCCTCCTGGGCGCCCCGGCAGCGCCGCGCCTTCTCCCACCCGCACCCCCGGCCGCGCGCTGCAGGACAGTGGCCGAGGCGGCCCGACCGTCACGTGCCGCAAAACCGAGAGGCCTGGGTTACCGCCGCCTCGGAGCGAGCCCCACCGCGCGGCGCCGCCCCGCGTCCGCCCCTCGCCGCTGAGTAGCTCAGGCAAACGCCAAGTCCCGCCCCTCACGCAAGCTTCGAGAGTCGATTGGTCAGCGCGGCCATCGCTCGATGCACCTTGCCGTACGCCCCCTAGGGCTATTCTTCGTGGAGCGTGAGGATTGGATGACCATGAGGCAGGAAGTGGCCGCTGGTTGGACAAAAGGCAAGGGGGTGGGTCACGACTGGTTCCCGGGGCGCGCGCGTCCTTGGGCGGGGCGAGCTGGCTGCGGTTCCCGCGCACTAATTCCCTCAGGCCTTTCTAAACTAGCCGCTAAACTTTGCAGTCCGTTAGCTCCGGCCCTCAGGACCTTAACCTCGCACGCTCACAGGCAGATCTGACGGCTTCGATGCCGGGGTACGAAGCGGAGGACTGAAGGAAGGGGTGGGAGGTCAGGTCTCCCGCCAGGTGCAAGAGCGGGTGCTGCGGTGTGCTTCTCGCAGCCGTGGTTCCTGCAAAGTCATTGCGCCAGGCCCTGGAGCCGGAGACCTCCACCTTATTGGACACTGCACCGTCTGGAATGGATGATCTGGGGCTAAACTTCGCATTTGTGATGTCTCCGGAAGAACAGACGAGTGGATTCTGAGGGGGTTGTGCAATGGGAAAATTTAAGATCCGCCTCCATTTGTGTAGCCCACACATCAAATATCAATGCACTGAGAACCTCAGAAAGTAGAGGTAGCCCAGGATTTTTCTAACCTTGGGAGGTTCTGCTTTCTATCCTTCACTTGAAGACCCCAAAGCTGCGTGGACCCGCTGATTTACCACCTGTAACTAAGTAAGCCCAGCTTGCTTCCTCCTGCAGTTGGAAGAGGAAGAGATGGGACAGTGTTTGACGGGTGCAACTCTCAGCCTCTAATTTGTTCAAGAATTTTGCTTTTCTTATTTATCTGCGGGACTGGATATTCAAAGCAGAACTGAAGCACGGTGTGATGGATCAGGCCTGCTGTCCCAGCTACTGTATTTTAGGCCCCGTTTGTGGGAGGGGTGTTGAACTCAAGAGTTGGAGGCCAGGGTCCGGGGAGTTAGCTCAGTGGTTCCGGCGCCTGTCTCGCAAGCGCAAGGACCCGGGTTGGATTCCCCGGTAACCACATAACAACACCCAGCAGCAACCAGTACCACATTCACAGTGCCGGGCGTGGTGGCTCACGCCTGTAATCCCAGCACTCGGGAGGCAGAGGCAGGAGGATTGCTGTGATGTGAGTTGGAGGCTGAGCTCAGGGCCAGCCTGAACCACAAAGCGAGACCCTGTCTCCAAAAACCTAAAAAAAAAGCTGGAGGCCAGCCTGGGCAATGTACTAAGCCGCAGTATCAAACATGACTAAATATTCTGATCAAATGTGGTGGCACAAGGTTGTAAGTACAAGTACTCTGAGTGTTAAGCTTAACCTAGTGAAATTGTGTATCTTTTTTTTTTTTTTGAGACAGGATCTTGCTTTGTAGTTCAGGCTGGCCCTGAGCTCACTATGTAGCCAGGCAAGCCTTGAACTCACAGCAATCCTCCTGCCTCTGCCTCCTGAGTCTTGGGATTACAGGCGCGGTGGCATTGTGGTGAGTGATACTGATTTCTGATGGACCTGAGTCACCATGTTTGGCATTGTGGTATGTGGTTACCAGGGATGGAACTTGGGACCTTGCATTTGCAACACAGACACTGGAACCACTGAGCTAAATCCCCGGTCCTCTGTCCCAATTTTTAAATGGAGTTGGGGCCATGCGTGGTGAGGAATGCCCATAATCCCAGCACTTGGGAGGAAGGCAAGATGCCAGCCTGGGCTACACAGTTGAGACCTAGTCAAACCAAAATGCTGGGTACGTTGGTGCAGGACTGTTCTCCCAGTGCTGCGGAGGCTGAGGCAGGAGCATTGCTACCAATTCAGATCCACCCTGGCCTACATAGTGAATTGAAAGCTAGCTAATAGATCGAGATCCTGTCTAAAAACAAAACAAATAACAAGCAAAGAAAGTGGAATGTGTTATGTACATGTATCGATTTCACCCAAGGAATGTAAGTGTTTTGTAATGCAAACCATACCAGAAGAAGGAAGAGGATCAAAGGATGGGGATGTGGAGAGGGAAGGACAGGAAAGGTAATGAAAAAGGAATTAAGATGTGTTACGTACATGTATCAAATCCGCACAAGGACAGTAAACATTGCATGCTAATCAACAATGGCATTGTGTACCAATAAACTTATTATGTATACAATAAGGGGTGGATACACAGCTCAGAAGGGCCTGGGTGCAATCCCCAGTGACATATGTAATACATATTCTGTGCCACAGCTTACTTTGTGTCCTCATCCATACTGTCACCTTTACCAGTTTAACTGCTGAGTATGTCTTTTGTCTACCTGTCCCCCAAAGCCTTACAGGGTCATAGTCAGGGCTTTTCAGAGGTGGCTGGAACTAGTGTGTGTGATGCTGGGATCCAGGATGTGTGCTCATTAAATACGCCCACTGAAGGTTTGGCAAAGTTCTATCTAGGATGAAGTGTGCTGCACCTGTAGATAGGGGTGCCATCTGCCCTAAGGGCATGTACCCTGGCTGAGATATAAGGGTCAAAAAGAGGGTCCCTGCTCTTGCTTGTAGTTTGCTACTTCTTGCTTTGCCATGGACTATTCCTCTTCTGTGACACCACCTCCCTTGCAGCCAGCTGACTATAGACTGATCCTCTGTAAACCATGAGCCAAAGAAACATTTTCTTGGGCTGGGGATTTAGCTCAGTGGTTCTGGCCCCTGTCTTACAAGCGCAAGGGCCCGGGTTTGATCCTTGGAAACCACATACAATACTGGGCATGGAGACTCCGCCCAGCAGCAATCAGTACCACATACCACAGTGCCAGGCGTGGTGGCTCACGCCTGTAATCCCAGCACTGGGGAGGCAGAGGCAGGAGGATTGCTGTGATGTGAGTTGGAGGCTGAGCTCAGGGCCAGCCTGAACTACAAAGTGAGACCCTGTCTCAAAAAAAAAAAAAAAAAAGAAACTTTTTCTTCCTTTGAGTGTGGGTATTTGGCCTCAGCAACAAGAAAACTAAGACAGTGCAGTAATATTCTATTGTAGGAAAATACCAAAGTTTATCCATTCACAAATAGACACCTGGTCTTACGATACACATTGTACAACTCTTTATATAGTCATATATTTTAATTTCTCTTACTCCAGTATCTTCCTTTTTCTTGATTTACTATCTAAATTGGTCAATGCATCCTCTTAGTGCTTCCCTTAAAAAAAAAAAGAAAAAAAAACCTCATTAATAATTTTTTTAAGTGAAAAAAGGGCCAGGGACAGAGCTCAGTGGCACAGCACCCACCTGGCAAAAAAAAAAAAAAAAAAATTACCCAGGCTGGCTCCAAACCACTGGGCTCAAATGATACTCCTACCTCAGCCTCCTGAGTATCTGGGATTGTAGGTTTATGCAACCAACTGTGGCTTGACACAATTTACATAAAAACTGAATTCAGATGTGAGTTATAAACTATGATGTTTGACCATTTTAATTAAGTGAATCAGTTGCTCTTAGTAAACAAGAGTCATGGAACCATTACCACAGCCCAAATCTAGAACATGTCCATCATTAAAAGATTTGTGCCAATTTGCAATCAACTTCCAAGCAACCCTGACAATCACTGACCTGTATGTCCCTCTGTAGACTCCCTTTTCCAGATTTCGCATACAGTGTTAAATGGCATCACGCCAGGCCCACCCGACATAGTCACTGAGTGTCATCACAGTGACAGAACTTTGCTTGGCCAAACTGCTCTTGGCCAGTTAACTAGGCTGTTAACAATTAAGTGGTTAACCTGTGTCCGGCTGGCTGGCTGCGCTTTAGGCTGCCAAGAGTGTGCTGTTTTGGTCCCGTGGCCATCTTCCTATCATTGCTGACTGATCACGCAGTCCGGAGAGTTCTCAGGTCTGCTCTGCTTCTGGGAGTTGCTAGGTTTTAAAAATTATACATATTTTTTGTTTTGCTCAAATAAGTCATAGTGTGTAGTAGGTCTAAAGACTTTTCTATGTAATAATAGACTCATGCAAGGTATAGTCTTTTGTATCTGACTTTTTTCGTGTTGAATATTTCTGCAATTTGTTAATGTTGAACCCTGCATCAGTACTTCCCCCTTTGCACTACTGAATGATGAGCCTTCGTTTAGATATACAGTTTGTTTTTATGGTACAGAGGATTGAACCCAGAATGTTTGCCCTGAGCTATGTCTCCACCCCTTTATTTTTTATTTTTGAGACACAGTCTTCCTATATTTTTCAGGCTGGGCTAGAATTTGTGATTCTCCTGCCTCAGACCCCCCCCCCATCATAGAGGGATCACAAGTCTGTACCACCACACCCAGCTGGATGTACATTTTGTTTGTCTATCAATTAGTTGAAAGACATTCAATTATTTCCAGTTTGGAATTATAACAGGTATTGATATTATGAACAGCAGAGATGTGGGTCTCCTTGGAAGAGGAATCTAGGCAACTGGAATGCCAAAGCTCCTCAAAAAAAATTTTTTTAGTCATAACTTTTTAAAAGTTTGAAATTAATTCCATATTTAAAAAAATAAGGCAGGATTTCATAATTCAAGACATTTATGCAGAGCCCACTTTGGATAATGAAAACCCCGAACATACTTCTGTTTTCTTTCTTTTTTTCTTTTTCTAGTTTTTCAAAACAGTTTCGCTTTGTAGTTCAGGCTGACCCTGAGCTCCCTAGGTAGCCCAGGCGAGCCTCGAGCCTTGAACTCACAATGATCCTCCTGCCTCTGTCTGCCAAGTGCTGGGATTCCAGGTGTGAGACACCACGCCTGCCACTATTGTATGTGGTTACCTAGGATTGAACTTAGGACCTTGCACTTGCCAGGCAGACGCCAAAACCACTGAGCCAAATCCCTATTTCTTGTTCACTTTTTAACTGGGGATATAGCTCTAGTGGTGCTGTGCCTACCTTGGAAGCACAAGGGCCCAAATTTGATACAAACAAAACAAAACAAAACAAAACAAAAAACAAACTGAATAGCTGCATTAGCACAAAGGAGGCCTCATGTTTCAGGGAGGGGCAAGTGTTACTAGCAGAGTATCTCAGAAGTCAGGCTGAGGATGTAGCTCTGTGGAACTGGGCTTCCCTGGTATCACAGAGAAAGAAAAAGAAATTCTCAGACCCCAGAGTGGAATCACACACCAGGAGGAAACCGGATTGTGCTCCCCTCACAGCTCCAGGCGCGCAGACATCTGGGAAACTCCTCTCTCGAGGCCCTCGGGATGAACTGTCTCCATCGCTGGGAGGGAGGGCTGTCAAGACCGCAAGCCCAGGCCTCTGCTCCCCGGTGCAGCAGCTCCACCCAGCTGCCCAGGACCCACGCCGGGACTGGCCTGTCCCTCATCCAGAGCCAGCTTTCAGTAAGTACTGTGAGATGGAATCCCTGAGAGAAACCGCTGAGTACTTCTGTTTAATTGGAATCTAAAGTCTGTACTTTTCATTGAATTTCCTAAAATCAGAGTCTGTTTGTGAAAGATTAAAAGGGGAGTTAGCCATTATCTCTTATAACTTTCCCTGTTCAAATCACCACATAAATATTTCCTTGGGTTTTATAGCTTTTTTTTCTATACAGTTCAGGCTGGCCCTGAACTTGCTATGTGGGCCAGACTGTCCTTGTGCATAACAAGCCCCTGCCTCAGCCTCCCAAGTGGTGGTCTCTACATTTTTTATTATTTATTTTGGTACCAGGAACTGAACTCAGGACCTTGTGGTTGCAAGTCAGAACCACTGAGCTGCATCCCTGGTCCCTGCAGTGTTGGGACCGCAGTGTGTAAGTAGCCTGGCTGCTTGGGTTTGATGGCTTTTCCTATGGAAGTAAGGAAAAGAACAGTTGTAAACTGTTGCTAGTGTCACCCATGGCTGGCCTAAACACCAGGGTCGCTAGTGACGGCTCAGGTTAGTGACAGCCCTTGGACAGGGAGAGTGCCCTGTGCCCTGGCTTGTTACGGTGCTCCTGGCTCTGCTTCCCACATCAGGCGACTCTGAGCATCTCTGAGCACCGACAGTAATAGAAAGCTCTGAGCAGTGAGCACCAGGGTTTATTTTAGAGGCTGACATTCCTACATTTGTATGGAAGTACGAAGGAGCTCCAAGTAAGAGCAACTTATATAACACTGTCGGAAGCCAGTGTGGTGGTGGAGACACATACTCCCACCTTACTACTGTTGTGGACAATTTAGTGATTTATCGAGACCGTGTCCCAAAACAAAAGATTTACACTACTAGAAATCCTGACTTAGTATAAATTACAATAATTAGGAAAACTGGGGGTCAGGGATTTAGCTCAGTGGTTACAGCATCTGTCTGGCCAGTATAAGGTCCTGACTTTGATCCCTGGTGCCGCATACCACAATGCCAGGCACGGTGGTTCGCGCTGGCAGAGGCAGGAGGACTGCCAAGAGTTCAAAACCAGCCTACACTACATAGTGAGTTCAGGGCCAGTCTGAACTACACAGTGAGATCCTGTCTCAAAAAAAGAACCTTAAAAAAAACCCACAATAATTAAAAAAATTATAGCCCAACATGGCGGTACACACTTGTAATCCTAGTGCTTTGGAGGTAGAGGTAGGATTGCTGTGAGTTCCGAGCCAGTCTATACTACTTAGTGAGTTCAAGGACAACATAGTGAGACCCTGTCTCAAAAGAAGGAAAAGGCTGGGGAGGTAGCCCCTGAGTTCGATCCCCAGGACCCCCACATTCACACAGGAAAGGGCCAGAGACCTATGCTGTACACCTTTGAGAGGGAGACAGAACGAAAAACCCTAAAAACCGAAGGAGGACTACAGGATGAGTCCAAGACGATCTGAACCACGCAGCTTTTTTTAAAAAAATAAGCCAAATGGTTGAGGATGAGCTCAGTGGCACTGCACCTGCCTCACAAGCAGAAGGTCCTGAGCTTGATCCCTGATACCAGAAAAAGGCAAAAACTTGAATAATCACTCAGAACAGATGATGAACACAATGAAATGATGCTCAACATCGTTAGCTATTAGAGAAATGCAAATTATAGCCGCAATTAGACATACTACCGCAATGATTAAAATGAAAAGTTAGGGGCTGGGGATTTAGTTCTGGCATCTGCCTCACAAGCACAAGGTCCCGAGTTTGATTCCTGCTACCAAGAGAAAAAGAAAAATAACTAAAATGAAATGTTAGCCATGCCACGTGTGGCAGGATGTGGAGATACACAAACTTTCGCCGGGTTTTATTGAGTATCTGGTCTATCTGGGGGAATGTTTGACAGCATCAGCTGAGCAGGATGGCACCCGCTGGAGTCTCTGCTCTTCAGAATGCGGGGGCAGGAGAACTACCGGAGCCTAGGAGTTAAGAACTGCACTAAAATTTAAAAAAAATAAGATAAAGGCTGAGTGTAATCCCAGGACTCAGGAGGCTCAGGCAGGAGGACTGTCTCAAGTTTGAGGCCAGCCTGAGCTACGTGATAAGTTCAAGGCCTGAACCACATAAACCTGCCTCAAATTTCAAACAAAACAAAAATATATAAAATAAATTGGCCAGGTGTGGCGGCATAAGCTTGAAATCCTAGCTTCTCAAGAGGCTGGGGCAGGAGGAACACAAGTTTGACTCTAGCCAGGCAACTCACGCTCTCCCTCAAAATGAAAAAGGGCTGGGGATGTATGGCTCAACCTAAAGGTCTCAGATTCAATCCACAGTACCACACAAATTTTAAAGCAGAAAAGGTCTGCTAATACACTACAGCTGGGGCTAAGGGACCATTCACCTCCACTCAGATTTGGCCAACACCCCAGGACCTCCCACTTTGTCCTAAGGATTGCTACCCAGAGACAGAAATAAGAAAAACAAAGACCCTGAGCCTTCCTCAGAAAATTTTTTTTTTTTTTGACACAGGGTCTCGCTTTGTGGTTCAGGCTGGCCCTGAGCTCAGCCTCCAACTCACATCACAGCAATCCTCCTGCCTCTGCCTCCCGAGTGCTGGGATGACAGGCGTGAGCCACCACGCCCGGCACTGTGGTATGTGGCACTAACTGCTGCTGGGGTGAGTCTCCACACCCAGTATTGTTATGTGGTTACTGGGGATCCAACCCGGGTCCTTGCGCTTGCAAGACAGGTGCCGGAACCACTGAGCTGGGAGCCCCTCATAAAATTCTTCAGTCCCAAGCCAGGGTGCACGTGTGCCAGGATCTCCAGCCTGCCCTCGGTAGCCTTCTTCACCTGAGTCACCAAAGCTCCATGCACAGGGACTGCACCTCTGGCATCCAATTAAACGCGCGTGAATCATGGGCTGGGGACTCAGCACCCACTGATCACACTGCCAATCACACTGTGCCAAACTAACAGAACACGCCTCACATCTGGCACACTTGAAATCCTTAGTCCAGACCCTTCAGCACTCCTGCCGTTTTCCTCTCTGCAAGGGCAGCCCACTCACTCTACGTGTACCTTCGACTGATGACTTTGCTGCTATGTCCAATCCTTTACTGCACACAAGAACCTACAGATCCAGCCCAGACCAGGGCCATCACCTACGACAATGCTGAGGATATAACTCAATAGTAGAGTACCTGCCTTACAGCATGAGACCCAGGTTCAATTCTAGCACCTCAAAATACCCCAACAGTTTGGAAGCCTCATAACAATGTACAGGAGTGGTGGTTATGTCTATAATGCCAACACTCGGGAGGCTGAGGCAGGAGGACTGCTGGGAATTTGAGGCCAGCCTCGGCCATACTGTGAGTTCACAGCCAGTTTGAAGCACACAAAAAAAACTCTGTCTAAAAAAAAGGAAAAACACCAGGCGTGGTGGCTCACACCCATAATCCCAGCACTTGGGAGGCAGAGACAGGAGGCCTGCCGCTTGCCTGAGGCTTGCCTCAGCTACATAGTGAGTTCAGGGCCAGTGTGAACTACAAATCAAGACCCTGTCTCAAAAAACCCCCAAAACAAACAAACAACAAAAAAAGTAAGATAAACCTGCCATATGACCCAGCAATTCCACTTGTAGGAATTACAGAAAATGAAAACACCTGTCCACACTAAGCCTTCTGCAGACAAGTTCAAGCAGCTTTATTTGTAATTTACTCAAATTGGAAACAGTTTTCTCATCAATATGTAAATGGAAAACCTGTGTGAGACACCCATACAATAGGCAACTGCTCACCTAGAAAATGGAATGAAGTGTTAATAAATGTGAAGACATGGATAACTCGTTTTATTTTTTTTAGGCAGGGTCTCACTTTGTAGTTCAGACTGGCCCTGAACTCACTATGTAGCCCAGGCTTCAACTCATGGCATTCCTCCTGCCTCTGCCTCCTGAGTGCTGGAATTACAGGTGAGCCTCCATACCAAGCATTGTGGTATATGTATGGTACTAAGGATTGAACTTGACTAGGGATTGAACTTGGGGACCCTGCGCTTGCCAGGCAGACGCCAGAACCACTGAGCTATGTCCCCAGCCAAAGTATAACTTTTTTTTTTTTTTTTTTGAGACAGGATCTCACTTTGTTGTTCAGGCTGATGCTTAACTCGGCCTTGAACTCAGCGATCCTCCTACCTCTGCCTCCCGAGTGCTGGGATGACAAGTGTGAGCCATCACACCTGGCATTGTGGTATGTGGTACTGATTGTTGATGGGTATGAGTCACCATGCTTGGCACTGATGTACATGGTTACCAGGGATTGAACCTGGGCCCTTGCACTTGGAAGGTGGGTGCCAGAACCACCGAGCTAAATCCCTGGCCCACGAATAACTCAAAACCATCACGGGGCAAGTAGCCGCTGGAAGGTGTTCCAGGCAGAAAAAAGTCTAGAAAGTCCAACCTGTAATATAGAACTTCTGAAGGTGATGCCTTCATCATCTTGATTTTGGGGATCACCTAAAACATCTCAAGTCGTACCTTATAGACACATGTAGTCTGTGGACAAGTATTGGTTCCCAAAGCTGATAAATCAGCTCTCAAGGGCCGGTACCACCAGCGGCTCTGCCGGCACGTGGGAGCACATCTCAAGCAGGCGTGATGCCCTGGGCTGTGCGCAGGGCAGAGTAACACCGCAGAGTCCACAGCAGGCCCCCGAGGTCAGGAGGACCAGGCCCAGCAGGCCTATGTCCCACACTCGGCATTTGTCCTTTGCACAGCCCACTCCTCCCAGCCTCTGGCCCCGTTTCAGTTCAGTGGGCTGTGTGTCCACACTTCAAATCGTTGGGGCCTAAGGAGCAAACTCTGTGGCTAAACTGGCTCCTCCACCATCGGGTCCTGAGCTGCTCTATTTCCGTTTCTTCTTCACTGTACATACCACGGCCAGCATCTCTTGTCCACTTAGTCAGACCCTTTCCTCTCTGCTGCCTGTTCTTCCTTCTACACTGCAGGTGCCCCATGCTGATCCCCGCCAGGCCTTCTGATGATGTGCCCCTCTAGGAGCCCCGGCGTGCTGCCCCACCAACACCTGCCTGCCACCCAGACTGGCTCCATCCTTAGGAGGCTGAAGAGCTGACACAGCTTGTGCTAAGCGCCCCATGGGCTTGGGTGAAGCTCGCGTCCACTTGGCAGCACTCCTTAGCTTTCGTCTTCTGCCCGGCCCTGCTTCCCGCCCCCCTCCTCCTCAGAGCCCTTTCCCCATCATCACTTGAACAAGAGTCCTCCCCTCAGCCTGCTTCTAAGGAAGCAGGCCTCTGATGCCCCAAGTCGGCTTCATGATGGCTACAGTATTATCTCCCCATTTCCTATTGCTATGACAAAATGCCTCAGAGTGGGAACTCTATAAAGAAAAGAGTTCAGAGTCTTGGAGGTCTAAGATGCTGGCATTTTCTGGCTCTAGTGAGGTCTTTCTGCCCACTGCCTCTCCTCATGGAGTGCACTCACAGGGAGATCTTGAGGAGCACGAGGAGGGGTCAGGCTCTCTGGTAACAACCACTCTCGGACACTAACCCTGAGGCCAGAACTGATCTCTCCCAAGGTGCCCTAGCAATCTTAGCACCTTCGCTCAGGACCGACCTCAAAGACATTCCACTGGGGGCTAGAAACGTAGTTCAGTGGAGCAGCCTTTGCCTAACAGAACAAGACTCAGCACCAAAGAAGAAAATAAGAGAGGGACAGAGAGGGGAGGGGAGAGGGGGGTGCCCAGGCGGCAACTCACTGGGCCTCCCCTCACCACCACCAACCTCCAGCGCGAGCCGGCCACCAACCAGACCCAGACCAGAACAGAGCAGTCTCCTCCCACTGTGACGGCAAACCTGTTAGAGACCAATCCACTTACTGAAGTGCCTGCGCTGCAATAGAACTGGAGTGCGTGGGCAATGCTGGGTTTGCAGGCCAGCTGTGCCCACAGGGCGGGCTCTGTGTGTCGCTGGGGCACATGGGCCGTCTGGTCAGCACCACTGTCTAGAACAAACTCTTGGATCAAGCGTACAGCCATTTCATCTCCCTGCCAGTAACGAAGGAGGGCACATCTTTATTGATAGAATGGTCTAGAACAGCTAGGTTCTGAAATTCACTGAATGGGCCAGGGAGGGGGAGGGAGGGACCACAGGTGAGTTCAGGATGAGCAGCACACTCTCTCAGTGAAACCTGGTCTCAAAGTAAAAAATACAAAAGGGCTGGAAACTCAGCGCAGGGGCCAATTCAGTCCCCAGTACTGAGAAAAACAAAGAGCAGCCGGAGGAAATCCCAGGGTCGTCTATTTTTGTTTCATTTTATTTAGTTAGCTATTTTTTTGAGATAAGGTCTTGCTTTGTAGTTCAGGCTGGTCCTGAACTGAGCAGTCCTCCTGCCTCTGCCTCCTGAGTGCTGGGTTTACAGGCATGAGCCGCCACGCCCGGCACTGTGGTATGTGGTACTGGTTGCTGCTGGGCGGGAGTCTCCATGCCTGGCATTGTTGTATATGGTTACCAGGGCGAATTTGGGTCCTTGGGCTTGCAAGGCAGGTGCTGGAACCACTGGGCTAACCCCCCGGCCCTCACTTTAGATTTCTGAGGCAAGCTCTTGCTGTGTAGTTCAGGATCGCCTCAAAATCATGGTGCTCCTCCAGCCTCCCAAGTCCTAGGTTTAAAATCCTGCACCACACCAACAGCCTGAGCTCCCCAGGGTCCACAGCTCAACGGTCAGCACCTTGTGGCCCCGGGATTGGCCCAGCCTGCAGGCATTGTGAGTCACAGCTGGTAGACAAGAGCTGAGTGATCTAGAGATGGGTCTGGGTCTAGGACAGCAAGTTGGCACCTCTACCACATCTTCCTGGTAAGATATAACTCTACCGCAAGGATTGCTGGGGAAAGGTGGGCCTGATGTGGGCTTCTAGAGGTGGCCTATAGGCTGTGTCAGCTAGCCTCTTCCCAGATCTATGTGGGGAAGGAGTGTGTGTTACATTACTGAGGATGACAGAGGGAACCTGGCCCGTTCTCTTTTCTCCCTGCAGGGGCAGAATTGAAAACACAACACAGTCCTTTCTCACACTGAGGAAATGTTGTAGTAAGCTTGTTATCTGGACTTTAGATTCCTGGGAGGTAGTCTGCTTTGGCCAAGAGTCCTGCTTGGTGTGTACGGTGTTACCTTGGACTCCAAGCAAAGGTCTACACCAAGGCCTTCCTCGGGATGTCACTGAGCACACCGGACTACGACCCGTGTTCACACCCAAACTCCCAGCCGGACCCTGTGAGATGGCTGTGCTGGGACGCTGCCGGGACTAAAGCCGGGCACCAGGCAGCCGAGCTGAAAGCTCACACCCAAACGAGGAAGGCAGTCATGGTGCCAGGATGCTAGACAGGCCACAGGACACACTAGTCTGTATCTAACCCTGGCCTTCCCAGAATGAAATCCAAACTGCTGCGCCCGTGGGGACAGCACCTCAGGTCCTGGTCTATCTTTCCAGCCACCTCTTCTGCCATTCCCAGGCCCAGCCCACATGTACAAATGCAATCGGTGCCCCGCTTTTCTCTGCCTCGCAGCTCTCCGCAGCCCGCTGCGTCCAACTGGCCCTCCTGCCTCCTCTACGGACCTACTGTCTCTATCCTTCCCCATCCTGTTGCCCGTTGTTCGAGGCCTCCAGAGTCTGACCTAGAATTCCACTCCCGCAGCCCTACTTTTACGAGAGGACTTCTATCTAGGAGGCTCCTGTCTCCTGTCTCCTGGGGACGGGATTAAATACAACCCACTCTCCTTAATTACCAGCAAAAGGTACTTACAGGCAGCTAATTTTATTTTTTTTTAACTTTGCGGAGGAAGAAATGCGGTGAGCAGCTGCTTGGCTTAAGGGAGCTTGGAAGCATCTTGTGCTTCCAAGGTAAGCAGGGCTACCACTTGACTTCAGGCAGCTAATTTTAAACAAAAATGTAATTTTCTCTGCCTGTTTTCAGACCTGTCTTCTAGCCACTACCCTGAGAAGAAACAGCTGCTACATTTGTTTGAGTGACTACCCTATAGCACAGCACCTGCCCCATCTTTGCTAACATCTCTCCCCCCTCCACTCATGACACCTGCCGGCGGCAGCTTGGAGGACAAGGACTAGTCTTTCGCATGTGTATCTGTACAGACCTAACACGAAAATGGTAGTCTCTGGAGCCAGAGTGCAGAGGCACACACCTGCAACACCAGCAGCAAGGAAAGCGAGGCGGGACAGTCACACGCTTGAGTCCCACCTGGGTCAATTCGGGAGCCCTCCCCATCTCAAAGAAGAAAAAAAGGAGAGGCACACTTGGCGGCAGCGCGCCCCTGGGTTGTGGCCCAGTGCTGGGGAGGGGAGAAGGGACTTTGGAAAAGGTTTCAGTGATGCGGGCAGGTGCGACTGCGCACGGCAGGCCGCAAGTGTCAGTCGGCGGCAGCAGCCGCGTCCCTGGGACTGAGCCGAGCAGCTGCTCACCGCATTTTCTCCTCCGCAGCGCCCCTGGCTCGCCCTGGTCCTTCAGGAGCCCTGGCCTCCGCGCCCTGGAGGCCTGCGCTTGCCTTGCTGTCGGCCCTGCCGGCCGCCTGTGGGCACAGCTGCGGCGGCTCTGCGCCAACCGCTTGTCGCGGCGCTTCTCACCGCGGCGGCCGCCACTGCGCCGCTTCTCCTCCATGTCCACGTTCTACCTGCTGGACCTGCGCACGCGCCAGGCAGAGCTGGGCCTGGACTACGGGGCGCCGCGCATGCGCCTCGGCGGCGCGGCCTGGGTGTTCCACGGAGGCCGCTGGGCAGCGGAGGGCCAGCAGGCACGGGCCTGGCCGTCTCCGCCCACCAGCCCGGCCCGAAGGCCGCGGGTCCAGAGCCAGGCACTTCAGGAGGAGAACAACTACCTGAAGCTGCAGCAGGAGCTGCTCATGGACATGCTGGTCGAAACGACAGCGCGCGTGCAACTTTTGGAGAAGCAGCTGGAGCCCACTGCAGCCGCGGCGCGCGCGTGGCGGAACACGGTGCGCATGTGCGAAGGCGCCCGCGGCGTCCAGCAGAGCGAATCGCGCGCGCTGGGCCCGCGGTGACGCAATAAAGCTCTGTTGCGCACGCGTACCTCTCGCTCGCCGCCAGACCTGCGGTGCGGGTGGGAATGCTGGGTTGGAACCAACGCTGGGTGGCGAGTCCGAGGGACAGCCGCGCTGGCGGCTCGCAGTCAAGTCGGGCGGCCTGGGGCGGCTGCCAGGTGCTGTACTCTTGGGCATCGAAGGGCGAAGTCCGGAGTCAGAGACACTTGCGTGCTTTGGGACGGAGGGTGAGGCCAGGGCTCCGTTGGTGACTCTGTCCTGGTCCTCTGGGCCCCCTGGTTCAGCAGAGTCAGAGCCACGCTGACAAGAGGAGTTTTCGAGACTTTTAGGCCCCTTGGGTGGTGGTGCACGCCTGTAATACCCACGCTCTGGGAGGCTGAGGCAGGAAGGTCACAAGTTCGAGACTACTGTGGGCTATTGAGCTTGAGGACGAGCTGGCACCTGGGAAGTTGAGGCAGGAGAAGGCCACCCGGAACGTAAGCAGGTCCTTATCACAAGATCCTCCCACGTGTGTATTTTAAGGATAAAATGGGGATAGGGATGTGCCCCCGTGGTGGAGAGCTGGCTTAGCATGCACAAGACCCTTAGTTCAAGCCTTAGCGCTGGGAAACAAATTGCAAGACTCGTAGATACACAAAAAGTGGGCGTCTTGTTTCCGACAGCCGCACTTTTCTCTTGGGTTGGAGACTGTCCGTTTGGGAAGCCAAGACAATGTTGTAAGCTCCTTGGTCAGCCCCCATTCCCTTAGGGTTATGTGAAGCCTGTGAAAGAATTTGGCGTCCTTCAGTTTGACTTGCTTTCAACGGAGACTAGGGAGCCCTAACCCACTACTTCAAGTGAAAATGTATGCTAATTAAATATGCAAAACAAAACGTTATCAGGCAATTCTTTTTTTTACGGTCTTCTTTGTAGTTCTCGCTGGCCCTGAGCTCAGCCTCCAACTCACATCACAGCAATCCTCCTGCCTCTGCCTCCCCGAAGTGCTGGGATGACAGGCGTGAGCCACCACACCCGGCACTGTGGTATGTGGTACTGACTGCTGCTGGGCCTGAGTCTCCACACTCAGTATTGCATGTAGTTACCGGGGATCGAACCCGGGTCGCCGGGGATTTAGCTCAGTGGTTCCAGCACCTGTCTTACAAGCGCAAGGGCCTGGGTTCAATCCCCGGTTAACCACATTAGTGGTTAGGACCAACCAATACTGGGCGTGGAGACTCACCCTAGCAGCAACCAGTACCACATACCACAGTGCCGGGCGCGGTGGCTCACGCCTGTCATCCCAGCACTCGGGGAGGCAGAGGCAGGAGGATTGCTGTGATGTGAGTTGGAGGCTGAGCTCAGGGCCAGCCTGAACTACAAAGTGAGATTCTGTCTCAAAAAGAAAAAAAGTGGGGCCGGGGAGTTAGCTCAGTGGTTCCGGCGCCTGTCTTGCAGGCGCAGGGGCCCGGGTTCGATTCCCCGGTAACCACATACCATACAGGGCATGGAGACACACGCCCAGCAGCAACCAGTACCACATACCACAGTGCCGGACGTGGTGGCTCACGCCTGTAATCCCAGCACTCGGGAGGCAGAGGCAGGAGGATTGCTGTGATGTGGGTTGGAGGCTGAGCTCCGGGCCAGCCTGAACCACAAAGCGAAACCCTGTCTCAAAAAACCTAAAAAAAAAAAAGTGTCTTTATGTTAAAATGGATTAAGTATTTAAAGTATTTAATGACGACTGAGAAATAAAATTTCCCTTGAAAACAAATGTCTCGTGTGGTGCACACCTGTAATGGAACTATGTGGGAGGCTGAGGCAGAAGTGTAAGAAACAAGGTCTTTTCTATCAAAATATCAACAAGAGAGTATCTACATTGTAAAACTCTAGTTCACTAGGCTGCCCCATCCCATTTTAGGTTTGGCCTGAGTTACAGAAAATATTTGTTCAGTTTAGATTCTGGGAATACAGCTCACGGCCAAAGGTAGATTATCAACAGCCAAAGACTTCCCTTCCCTTGCGCCTCACTTTTCCTTCTCCTTGTCAGCCTGGCCCCGCCACCCCTGAAGCACCTCACTTCTCCTTCAAACCAGCCAACCCGGTTAGACTGTGAACCTTCAACCCAGCCAAAAGGGAAAAGGGTTAACTGCTTCTCTTGCTTTAGAAATAGTCTTTTGGGCCCAGGATTTTTAGCTCAGTTGTTCTGGAATCTGCCGGGCAAGTGCAAGGTCCTGAGTTTGATCCCCAGTACCACATGTTGGGCATGGTGGTTTATGCCTATAATCCCCACACTCAGGAGGCAGAGACGGGAGGATTGTTGTGAGTTTGAGGCTGAGTTCAGGACTCAAAAAAACAGAGCTGGGGATTTAGCTCAGTGGTTCCGGTGCCTGTCTTACAAGCGCAAGGGCCCGGGTTCGATCCTCGGTAACCACATACCATACTCGGAGTGGAGACTCACGCCCCAGCAGCAACCACTACCACATACCACAGTGCCGGGCGCGGTGGCTCACGCCTGTAATCCCAGCACTCGGGAGGCAGAGGCAGGAGGATTGCTGTGATGTGAGTTGGAGGCTGAGCTCAGGGCCTGCCTGAACTACAAAGCGAGACGCTGTCTCAAAAATACCCCCAAAAAACAACAAAAAAAGATTTTTATTCTTGGTGGGGAGTTGGTACATATACATAGCACATGTTAATCCCTTAATCTTCATTTTCAATTAAAATAATTTTTGGTACCAGAGATTGAACACAGGACCTTGCAGGAAGTGGTGCCACTGAGTTAAATCTCCAGCCCTTAATTTAAAAAAAAATTTTTTTTTTTTTTTTAGGTTTTTTGAGACAGGGTCTCGCTTTTTGTGGTTCACGCTGGCCCTGAGCTCAGCCTCAAACTCACATCACAATCCTCCTGCCTCTGCCTCCTGAGTGCTGGGATGACAGGCGTGAGCCACCACGCCCGGCACTGTGGTATGTGGTACTGGTTGCTGCTGGGTTGAGTCTCCACACCCAGTATTGTTATGTGGTTACCTGGGAATCGAACCCGGGTCCTTGCGCTTGCAAGACAGGCGCCGGAACCACTGAGCTAACTCCCCGGCCCAAAAATTTTGTTTTTGAGACAGGGTCTCGTTTTGTAGTTCAGGGTGGTCCTGAATTCAGCCTCAAATAACAATCCTCCTGCCTCTGCCTCCCGAGTGCTGGGATTACAGGCGTGAGCCACCATGCCGGCACTGTGGTATGTGGTGCTGATTGCTGGTGGGTGTGAGTCTCCACACCCAGTATTGCATGTGGTTACCGGAGATTGAACCCGGGTCTTTGTGCTTGCAAGACAGGCGCCAAAACCACTGAACTAAATCCCTGTCCCTAATTTAAAAATTTTAATTCTTATATAACAACACAAAAATTGAGTTAAATACAGGGAACGTGTCTGATCATGTTCTAAGCAGTATATCTGCTCAGACACTGACTGCTGCTTTCTGACAGCAGCACACACGCAGACCCCGCTCCTGGCTTCTGCCTGCAGTCCTCCTGAGGTACAGCAGAGCGTCCCGCTCCTGCCCTGCTCTCCCCAACCCAGCACCCACTGTTCTACTCTCAGATTCTGGGAAGTCAATTCTCACAGGCTCCACGTTTGGGAGAGATCATGTGGCGGCACCTTTCTTAAGACCCATCCATATTGGCACAAATGAGGCTGAGGCAGGAGGGTCTCAGGTTTAAGGCTAGCCTGGGAAATTTAGCAAGAGCCTATTTCAAAAAATAAAGAAAGAAATTAAAAATGGGGTGTAGCTCAATGTGAAGGCTTTGGCTTTAATCCTCAGTATCATGGCAGTATCAAACAAAACTTTGCTTTGAAAATTTTGAGTATCACAAGTTCAAGGTCAAAGTAGGCAATTTAGTGAGACCTTGCCTCAGAATTTAAAATCTGGTTGCCAGGTATATTGGGACATGCCTGTAATACCAGCACTTGGGAGGCAGAGGCAGGAGGATAGTCATGAGTTGGAGGCCAGCCTGAACTACATAGTGAGACTTTGTTTCAAAAATAAAATGAAATAACATTTTAGAAGGAACAGCAGGCTGTTCGCACTGACCCTTCCAGGCAAGTGTGTAGGAGGACTCCTATCTCTCCACGCACCCTTGCTCTGCTTTCAGAGGAAGCTAGGCCAGGTCAGATACAGAACAGAGCATGCATTCAATCAGAAAATACAAGCTGGGCAGGACCGAGCAGTTTTCGCCAGGGATGGTGGTGCACACCCGTGATCTCGTATCTGGGGAGGCAGAAACAGGAAGATCATAGTTTGAGGCCAGCCTGACTAACTCCGCAGGACCTTGCCTCAAAATAAAAATTAAAAATTAAGGGGTGGAAGGCCAGGGTTTGGGCTCGGGGCTTCTGGCGCCTGCCTTGCAAGTGTAAGATCACAAGTTCGATCTTCAGTACCAACAAATAAATTAAGGGCGAGGGTGGGGTTTAATGAGAAGCCTCCCCCGGCCCAGCCTCAGCTCTGCGGCGCGCCTCTGGCGCCCCCTGCTGGCCGGCCGCGCCCGGCCCTGCGGCTGCTCCCCTCGCGGCCCGCTGCAGCGCCCAGTCCTCCTTGCGGAGCGGGACGGCGGCCGCGCGGGGTGCAGGGCGCGGGGTGCAGGGCGAGGGGTGCAGAGCGAGGGGTGCAGGGCGCGGGGTGCAGGGCGCGGGGTGCAGAGCGAGGGGTGCAGGGCGCGGGGTGCAGGGCGCGGGGTGTAGGGCGCGGGGTGCAGAGCGAGGGGTGCAGGGCGCGGGGTGCAGGGCGCGGGGTGTAGGGCGCGGGGTGCAGGGCGCGGGGTGCAGACGGCTGTGCCGCACCGGCCGGGCAGCGGCCCCGCTCTCCGCGGTGGGACCCAGCCAGCGCGGCCTCCCGAGGCCCGGCGCTCCCTGAGCTCTGGTGTCCCACCCGTCCAAACAGCAAACACCTGCCGCCCATCACAGCTTACTCAGCTCCGAGTCTCTCGGTTCCAGGTGATTCTCATTCATGAATCTTTCTTCGGCCCAATACTGTTAAATCTAATTTATCTAAATTTTTTTCTTTTAAGCCAAAACCCTGGAGGCTGAGGCCGGAGGACTTCTGTGAGTTCACGACCAGCTTGAGCTACACAAGGACCCATTGCCTCAAAAATATTTTTCTTTCAACAGCTGTGTGTGAAAGCGGAGGCAGGCTGAGGGGTAAACACGCACAGCTCGCAGGAGAACGACGGAGCTTTCTTTTCTATCAGTGAGCGTGCTGTGCCCAAGCGCTACTTCCAGCTGGCGGGGAAACAGGGCGAGGCTGTGCTCTCCCGAGGCCAGTCCCTCGGGTTCATCTGCTCGCCTCGGGGATGCCTGCCAGTTTCTTTTCCCGGGGTGGAGCGTGGAGGGTGGAGTTAGGACCAAGCTCCGGCTCTGCTGTTTCCTGCTGGCGATCTGAACAGGGCACAGGGCACAGCTACAAAGAATAGCACCTCGGCCCGAGGCCGGGCCGGCCAGAAGCACCATGCCCGCCTCTGCCCAGCCCCTGACATCTAGAGGACCACATGGAAAATTCAAGCTTGCCCTGGACAGCTTGGTGTTTTTGAGACACAGTCTCACTGTGAAGCCCAGGCTAGCCTGGAACCTGGAATCCTCCTGTCTCAGTTTCCGAAGTGCTGGGATCAGAAGTGTGTGCCATGGCTGGCTCCAGAGCTTGCTTTTATAACAGGTCCACCGCTGCATACCTCATTCCACAAATTATGAGTCCATTCATTAAGGTTCTGATGCATCTCCTCCCCAATGCCGCTTTGAGGCCTCAGTTTCCGCACTGCAGAGCTTTTGGCAGTTGAACACCAGGGGGTGCCAGCAGTGAGCCTTGGCTCTGTTTGGTTCCTGCTTGGGAGCCCTGTGCTGGCCTGGCCACCCTGGCTGGTCTCCACATCGCTGCAGGCTAAGCTCCCTTGCCGCGGCTGCTGAGCACTAGGACGTGATCACCCTGTCACTGTGCAGTCTCAGGGACCTGCCACAGGCCAGGACTTGGAAAGGTAGTCAGAAGAACCAAATTTGTCACTTAAATCTGTGGAAGAAAAATCTATGCGTAGATAAGTTTTACTGGTCAATTTTATCCAATGTCAATTAAAAAGAAATGCCATCGGGGGCCGGGGGTTTAGCTCAATGGTTCCGGCACCTGTCTCCCAAGCGGAAGGACCCAGGTTTGACCCTGGTAACCACATACAATACTGGGCGTGGAGACTCACGCCCAGCAGCAATCAGTACCATCTACCATAGTGCTGGGCGTGGTGGCTCACACCTGTAATCCCAGCACTCGGGAGGCAGAGGCAGGAGGATTGCTGTGATGTGAGTTGGAGGCTGAGCTCAAGGGCCAGCCAGAACTACAAAGTGAGACCCTGTCTCAAAAAAAAAACCCTCAAGGGCCAGGGAGTTAGCTCAGTGGTTCCGGCGCCTGTCTCGAAAGCGCAAGGACCCGGGTTCGATTCCCCGGTAACCACATAAAAATACTGGGTGTGGAGACTCACACCCAGCAGCAACCAGTACCACATACCACAGTGCCGGGCGTGGTGGCTCATGCCTGTAATCCCAGCACTCGGGAGGAAGAGGCAGGAGGATTGCTGTGATGTGAGGTTGAGGCTGAGCTCAGGGCCAGCCTGAACCACAAAGCGAGACCCTGTCTCAAAAAACCTAAAAACAACAACAACAACAACAAAAACAAAAACAAAAACCCTCAAAAACCACAAACAAACAAAAACAAGTGCCAATGTCTTACGTAAAACAGAAGAAGAGCTCAGTTATTTACTTTTTTTTTTTTTGAGACAAGCTGGCCCTGAGCTCGACCTTGAACTGAGAGCAATCCTCCTGCCTCTGCCTCCCGAGTGTTGGAATTACAGGCGTGAGCCACCCTGCCCGGCTCTGTGGTATGTGGTACTGGTTGTCGGTGGGTGTGAGTCTCCATGCCTGGCATTGTTGTATGTGGTTTCCAGGATCAGACCTGGGCTCTTGTACTTACAAGGCAGGCACTGGAACCACTGGCTAAATCCTGGGCCCCAAGCTCAGTTCATTTTATGAGCTCATTTTAACCCTCACAAAAACCTGACAGGCTGGCATGGGGGCACACCCCTGTGATTGCTGCATGGGAGGCTGAAGCCGGAGGGTAGCATGAGTTTGGGCCAAGCCTGGGCTACACAGAGAGTTTGTGGTTAGCCAGAACTATATAGCAAGACCACTCCCACAGAACAAAATAAAACAAAACAAGCCCCAACAACTTAACGATTACCTGGAGAAACCTGAGGGTATAGTTTTGAGGTAGAGGGCTTAGCTAACACCAAATGTGGTGGCCCATCCTTATAAATTCCAGCATTTGGAAGGCTGAGGTAGGAGGATCACCAAGGGGCTATCCTGGGCTACGTAGTGAGTTCAAAGCCAGTCTGAACTTTCTAGTGAGGCCCTGTCTCAAAAACAAAACAGTGCTTGGCTAGTGTGCACTAAGGCATGGGCTCGCTACCTGCTATATAAGACACTAGGAACCAGGAATCCTTACAGGTCAGATTTCAGGAGGACAGGCGCTGGGGTTGCACCCAGGGCTGTGTGCGTGGCAGGCAGGTGCTCTGTCACTCAGCCTTACCTAGTGCCAGGCTTAAAACTGCTCAGCAAACGAGGCCCAAGATTTTATATAACAGTAGTGCACCGAGGGCTAGGGTCTGTCCTGACCTCACTGGCTTGGGGCCATGTTTAGGTTTCTGATGTCCTGAACCGAGAGCAGTGTGGGCCACCCAAGAGCGGAGGTGAGACTCAAGATTTCTGTGGAGGGTCAGGGAGTTAGCTCAGTGGTTCTGGCGCCTGGCTTGCAAGCGCAAGGACCTGGGTTCGATCCTTGGTAACCACATACCATACTGGGTGTGGAGACTCATCCCAGCAGCAACCAGTACCACATACCACAGTGCCGGGCGTGGTGGCTCACGCCTGTAACTCCAGCACTCGGGAGGCAGAGGCAGGAGGATTGCTGTGATGTGAGTTGGAGGATGAGCTCAGGGCCAGCTTGAACTACAAAGCGAGACCCTGTCTCCAAAAACCTAAAAATAAAAAATTTCTGTGGAAAGGGTCCACTGGCTGGAGTGCCGCCACTCCGCCACTCATGCTGCAGAGGGTCTCAGATCTCAGGGTTTGGGCGGGATTGCACTGCTTGGCCTGAAGTTTGGCTCTTGCTACTGAGGGCCTGGTGTAGTTGGGTCAGTGCAGCTCCCAGAGACCCCTGGGCGGCGGGGAGGACTGTGCAGAGGTGTCGCCTTTTTCCATTATATCCAGACTGGGCACCCTGGCTCCGGCTAAGACTAACTCAGAACGTCAAGCGGTGGCTGCAGGGTACCCTTTTCCTTCAAGGCGGCCTCTCCCCTGGGATCTCTGGCCTCGCTGTTTACTAGAACTAGTGCTTGGTTTGGATTTGACCAAAAAAGTTCCTGTGTTGCAAACTTAATCTCCACTGCAATCATAAAGGTAGGAATTTTTGTTTTTGATTTTTTTTTTTTTTTGACACAGGGTCTCATTATTTCGTGTAGGCTAGTCTTGAACTCACTGAGATGCTCCTGCTTCAGCCTCCCAAGTGCTGGGATTACAGGCATGCACCACCCCTTCTAGCTTCAAAATATTTTTTTTTTAAGTGCTGGGGAGGGCTGGGAATTTAGCTCAGTGTTTCTGGTGTCTGCCCGACAAATGCAAGGTTCTGAGTTTGAACCCCAGTACAATATACCACAGTGCTCAGCGTGGTGCTCACGCCCGTAATCCCAGCACTCAGGAGGCAGAAGCAGGAGGATTTCTGTGTGAGGCTTGCCTGGGGTACATAGTGAGTTCATGGCCAGCCTGAGCTACAAAGTGAGGCCTTGTTTAAAAAAAAAAAAAAATGCTGGAAAATAAAGCTGGAGATTTAGCTCAGTGGTGCCATACCCACTTGGCAAGCCCAAGGTTCTGAGTACACACACACACACAAACACACACACTCACACACACACCCCAAAACCAAAAAAAGTGCTGGGAGTCCTGGCAAGGTCTGCAATCCCAGCATTTGGAAGGCTGAGTCAGGAAGGAGGCTGAGGCAGCAGGATCTCACTGAATTCAAGGACAGCTTGAACTGCAGAGAAAGACTCTGTCTCAAAAGGAAAACAAAAAATGCTAGAGAGGCAGACCTTTTCCATCATCTGCCACTCCACAACAGCATTCACTGCACTTCTGAGTGCATCTAATAAACACGTTCATGAAAAGACAGCAATCAAACTGCTCTGGAGGAAAATAAGAACGCCTGGCATGACATTCCTGTGATCCCAGTACTTAGGGTGCTGAGACAGGCTGATCACCACTAGTCAGAGGCCCACCTGGGCTACTAGTGAGCTCAAGGCCAGACTGCACTACACAGTGAGATCCTCTCTCAAATCAAATCAAAGTAACTGTGATGATGATCCACATCTGTAATCCTAACACTCAGGAGGCTGAGGCAGGAAGATTGCAAGTTCAAATCCAGACTGGGCAATTTTGCAAGACTGTTTCAAAGTGCCAATTTAAAAGGGCTGGGGAATGTAATTCAGTGCAAAGCACAGGGCTCAATCACAGATACTGAAAGAGTAAAATTGCTGGGCATGGTGGTGCCTCAGCCTCTCGAGCTGGCATTACAGGCACATATCACCACCTCTGGGCAAATTTTACTTTTTGAGAAATTATTTCACTCTGTTGCTCCAGCTGGCCTCAAAGTTATCAGCCTCCTGAGTATCTGGGATTGCAAACATGTGCCATAGCACTTGGCTCAACATTTAGTTCTCCTTTTTTGGAGACAGGGTCTTGCTTTGTAGTTCAGGTTGGTCCTGAGCTATGTAGCCCAGGTAAGCCTCAAACTCACAGCAATCCTAACTCTGGCCTCCCAGAGTAATCCTAACTCTGCTAGGATTACAGGCATGAGCGCCAGGCACTGTGGTATGTGGTTACTGGGGATGGAACCTGGGCCCTTGCACTTGCAAGATGGGCGCTGGAACCACTGAGCTATATCCCCGGCCCTCATTTGGTTGTTTTTTTTCATGGTGTCAGTGATCGAACTCAGTCAGGCCCTTGTGCACATGGTACCACTTGAGCTAAATCCCCAGCTCCCCCTTTTTCAGTTTTTTGTTTTGTTTTGTTTTTGAGACAGGGTCTCGCTTTTGTAGTTTAGGCGGGCCCTGAGCTCAGCCTTGAACTCACAGCAACTTACTGCCTCTGCCTTCCAAGTGCTAGGATTATGGGTGTGAGCCACCATACCTGGCACTGTGGTCTGTGGTTCTGATTGCTGGTGGGCGGGAGGCTCCATGCCTGGCACTGTTGTAGGCAGTTACTGGGGATTGAACTCCGGCCCTTGCATTTGCAAGGCAGGAGCAGGAAGCACCGATCTAAATCCCTGGCCCAGTGTTTTGAGACAGGGGCTAGCTCTGTAGTTTAGGCTGGTCCCGAACTCAGCCTTGAACTCAGCAGTCCTCCTGCCTCTGCTTCCTGAGTGCTGGGATTACAGGTGTGAGCCACAATGCCCAGCATTGTGGTATGTGATATCTGGGATTGAACTCGGGACCTTGGGCTTGCCAGGGAGACACTGGAACCACTGAGCTAAATCCCTGGCCCAATTTTATTTTTCTGTTATGGTGGAGGGGTGTTGAACTCATGACTTTGTGCTTGTGGGGCAGACGCCTGAATCACTAACTCCCCAGCCTATAAAATTTTACTTCACTGCTTATCAAATAGGTGAAAATGAGACACAGCTTTTTCCTACAGTATCACCAGAAATTAAAGGAAGGGAAATTCCATATTGGCGAAAAGAGCGTTGTGGAAAGCTAACACATCAGAAGACTGTTAGCAAGAACCTTTTATGTTATTAGTAGCAGTAAAAGATACTCACCCTTTCATTGAATAATTGACTTTTAGAAATCTAACCCAAGGAAATTACTTTATCCTTGTATGTAATTATATATTTCCTCTTGTTAGTGGGTGTGGTAGTTTATACTTACAACCCAGCATTTGGGAGGCTGAAGATTGACATGAATTTGAGGCCAGCCTTAAGTACATATTGAGACCCCTTCTCAAAAAACAAAGTTCCTCTTAAGAGAATTCCGGTAAACTCTGAGAAAAGAATCGGCAAAAACATTTTAGAAGTGCAGCCATATTGTTAAAAAGGAAAAAAAAAAAAAAAAAAAGAGGGGCTGGGGATTTAGCTCACTGGTTCGTGTCTGGCATAGGATATGGTCCTGAGTTCAATGTCCTGGTACCACATACCCCAAAGCTGGATGTGGTGGCTCACGTCTGGGCCACATAGTGAGCTCAGGGCCAGCCTGAACTACAAAGCGAGACCCAGTTTAAAAAAAAACTAATAAGTAAATTTTGGGGGGGATAGTAGTGGGAGATTATAGATCCCTGAACTGCCCGTTGGGCAGGATGGTGGGATTCGGCTTCAGCCTCCCACAGTGCCGACATCAGAGATATGTACCCCCACACCACTTTTCTTGGTGACAACACTACGTTGCCCAGGCTACTACAATCTTCCTGTGGCCTCCATGGTAGACTGGGTCTACAGGCGCTGCAGAAGCAGAGGGTGAAAGATGATTTTAGGAAAAAGGGAACTGCTAGGGGACTGGAGTATTCAGTGGTCTCATCAGAAGTCGGCGCTCTGCGAGGCAGGAGCCCTGAGGAGGGGCGCAGGCGTCCCCCGCGTGACCCCCTCCGCCCCGCGCGCTCCGTGCAGCCGGGCTGGGCTTGCATCCCGGTTCGCCCTGCGATCTCCACCTTCAGGGCACCGCGCCTCCCCCCGCTGGCGGGACCGGGGCCCGGCCCGGCAGAGGGCGGCCTCTGCCCCGGCGCCACGCAGGCCCGGGCGCCCCCGCGGTGCAGTCAACTTGGACAGGTCAAGGAGGGGCGGGCGGCGAGGCGAGGATGCGGGCCTACCTGCTTGCGCTTCCCGGCGGGCCGGGATGAGAGGGCGCCTGGGCCGACCCAGGCTCGAGCTCCTTCCGCGAGCCCGCGGTTGCCGCGTCCTTCAACCGCTTGGCGAAAGAACCGTTCGAAGGCGCATGCGCAAATTCCTCGGTTCTAAACGGCTGAGTCCTAGTTGAATATCTGCGGGAAGGCGCAGGCGCAAGTCAAGTCCCGCGGGTTAAGAGCAGCGCACAAAACGCACGCGTAGGGAATCGGCGCGGGGGGCGAGGGGTGGGGGAGAGACGCTTTAGATATCACGCATGCGCCTTAGCTCTACGTGCCGGAGGGGGCGGGGTAGGCACTCGGCTGCGCGTGCGCAGAGCTCTCCGAAGGGCCTTATTTAGGTCGCGCAGGCGCCCGTTGGCCATTTCTCGTCTGCCGCGCCGACCGCTTCACGCAGGTGAGTGTCTGTAGGTCCTTGTTTTGTCTCCCAGCGACCTCGGAGGATGCGGTTTTCGGGAAGATCAATTGCTCGGAAGCCTCTGGCAGAGCCTAAGAGGTCTTGGCAAGCCGCACGCTGCCACTGGCAGCCGCGAGTGGTGCGCGGAGGTTCGGCCGCGCCGGCGAGGCCTGCAGGCCGCGCCGACTCTATTGTGTGAGATGTCGGAGGAGGCGGAGCGGAAGCGGCCGCCGCCATTTCTGCGCCTCCGCGGAGGGCCTCGGCCTGGGCCGTCTCTGCTTGGGGCTTTGGTCCTGGGGGTTAGGAGCGGTGTTTAGGCCGCATGGCGGGCCGAGGAGCGCACGGGAGTCGCAGTCGCCAAGGCTGAGCACGTCTGCGCCCGTGGCCCTCCATCGTGGGCCCGCGGGGCTCCTCGACGGCGGAGGCTGTCGAGTTAACGTTTCCCACGTCTGATGGTCAAACTCGCCTTGCAGTCTGTCTCGACGCCGGGCTCTTGGAGGCGACGATGATGTTGGGTACCGAAGGTGGAGAGGGGTTCGTGGTGAAGGTGCGGGGCTTGCCCTGGTCGTGCTCGGCCGACGAGGTGCAGCGGTTCTTCTCTGGTGAGTCTGCAGCGGTAGGCGGGAGTCGCCCTGCGGCCGCGCGGGTTGGCGGCGGCGGCGGCGGGGCCGGGCCGGGCGGGGCGGGGCGGGGCGGGGCGGCCCGGGGCGCCCCCTACCGGGGCAGGCCGGGCCGCTCTCCAGGCCGCTCGCGCCGCCCGTACCTGTTACGCAATGGAAACTGCGAGATGCGCCCGCCCTCCTGGCCACCGGTGGTTCATTGTTAGCCAGCACGACTGTTGTGAATGTCGTCGTATCGAAAGGATTAATTGAGATGGATGACTGTTACCCTCCCCATCTTTGAGAGAAGATTGAATAATATATACCAAGTGTGGTACTTGGCCTGTGGCGTAAGAGAGTTAGAGGCAGTACTCGTAGTTGACCTACTAAAGTGTCGGTAATTAAAGATTTCTTACTCATTTAGTTCCTGATCTGGCCACAGAAGCAGGGCTTTCTTACCTTTTTTTGTTTTTTTTGCATCCTGTAAGTTCCCTGAATAACTTCTACCGAATCTTCTTATTTCCTTTATTAGTGTAGAAGTAGACAAAATTACTTGGAAAATTACGGTTTGGAGATAGGCACTTACAGTATTGACTTGCTATGTGAATTTAGCTACTGTACTGGAAAATGACCTGTAAAACAAGAACTGAGTATACTGGAAGCCACTTTTGCAGGGGGCAAGACTGGGTTTGGCTTCAGCCGTGCAACTTGGAGCGTTTTAGCTTGGTAACCCTGATCCCCTCTCAGGTGAGTATTGAGCCTGCAGTATGGATCGGTTGAACACCATAATGTGACTGCTGGTAAGGCAGATCTGAAAGATTACCCAGAACAAAACTGTTCAGAAAATGCAGTACATGCTGAAAATGCTGTACATGAATTCCAAACTTTTTTTTTTCCCTCTGAGAAGTTAGAAAAACATGCATGCTTTTGGCATGTCTGAAATCCTAGGTCTTAAAGGGCTGAGGCAGGAGGACCTCCGTGGCTTAAGGCCGGTGTGGGATACATAGTTCAAGTTAAAAGAAAAGTCATTCAGTGGATATTGGAATAGGTAGGATTGAGAGATGCTTGATTTAGGTGCTTTGAATATTGGGTAGTGTGCCATTTAGGGAATGAGATTGCAGAGTGATGGCTGTTTTAAGTGCCCACAAATGTCCACTTTTTACTGTTGATGTGAAAATACTCTTTGTTTTTTGAGACTGGGTCTTGCGCTGTAATTCAGGCTGGCCTTGAGCTCATTAGTTGTAGCCCAGGCTGGCCTCAAATTGGAGTCAGTCCTCCTACTTAAGCCTCCTGTGTGCTGGGATCATAGGCGCATCACCCCACTTGGTGAAAATACTCTCATTAGTATCACCCAGAGATGGTCTTAGATTGTAAATTGTATATTAACGGTGGTTTTCTTTCCAGACTGCAAAATTCAAAACGGGGCTCAAGGTATTCGTTTCATCTACACCAGAGAAGGCAGACCGAGTGGCGAGGCTTTTGTTGAACTTGAATCAGAAGATGAAGTCAAATTGGCCCTGAAAAAAGACAGAGAAACTATGGGACACAGATATGTTGAAGGTTTGATTTATGTTGCCCTAGTAACAATAAAATGTTAAATCTATAGAGATCTTACTTGTTCTGAATTTTAGGTTTTTGACCGCATGGAAATGGTCATCTAAGGGAGTTTATGGCAGCTCTTCCTAGCTTATCTAAAGACCCAGGAAATCTGAACTGTGTTCTCTGACTTTCCGAAATTGACTAATGCTAAGCACCTCTTTCAGTATTCAAGTCAAACAACGTTGAAATGGATTGGGTGTTGAAGCATACTGGTCCAAATAGTCCTGACACGGCCAATGATGGCTTTGTACGGCTTAGAGGACTCCCCTTTGGATGTAGCAAGGAAGAAATTGTTCAGTTCTTCTCAGGTATGTGGTCTTGTTGCTGAGCAGTGAGTTCTGGTTAGCTTCTGGCAACATGATTGAGTAGTTGTTGAGTAGCCTAGGTATTAACTAGGTCGAGTATATGCCGATGAGTTTTTCTTCCTGGAGACCTTCAAATAACTTAAGCCCATCTTAAAGGTGGAAATCAGAAGTACTTCCAAAATGTAAACTTTGTATGTAATATCTAGTTTAGAGTAGGTCTTCTGAGCACTATCCTGCAACAGCTTTAACTACTTTTCTCACATGCTGCTTAGCAAAGTGCTTCAAGCTAAAGGTAAGATCCCATTCCATTAGATCAGTATGAGTTAGGTTATAACTTAGTGTCTGTTGTTTGTAAGACACTTAAATTAGACTATTGAAACATATTTCTAATGGTTTAGTTATCATTCTCCCAAAAAAACCCAGAGACCATGGAGAGAGCTTACGTTAGACAGTCTTTATGAATTGTTAACTGAAAGTCAAATTCAGCAAGTGTAGGTGGGATGCTTGTCTTGAGTATCTGAAATAAAGTGTAGGAAGTATCTTGAAATTGTTCTGGGCCTAAAGTATTTGAATGTTTTTATGCTGAAGAGCTGATAAGATCGCATGTTTAGCAGAATGTTACATCGTATATATTAAGTATCATTAATACTTTCCTCAATGAGATAAGCTGGAATTAAGCAAGAAATCCTTTCATGGTTTATGTAGTATGTATTAAAATCTTTAGTATTAGATGGTTATGTATCAAGTCCTAATATTGTCAGAATTTTTGAAATCAAGTCTGCTTTGTTTTATCTAAATTGGTGAGAATTGAATGCTATCTGTCAACGTTAAATATGAACATAATTTCATATCTTCTAGGAAAGTGCTTTAAGTCCTTTTTGTAAGCTTGGGAATGTATCCACGGAAAGGATTTTTCATAAACGGAATTTCCAGAAGTGACTCATACTACTGTTAGAACATAAGAATGCATGACTGTGCTGTGTAGATAGTTTGTTCAAAGTTTAGATTGTATGTTTATTGATTATATGATTTGTTTGAATTTTTATATAAAATGTTTAAATATGTACTTTATAAAAACTTGAAGTTCCAATAAGTTAAAGCATTGAAATATAAATGAGGTAAAAGGTGTCTTGAATTTAGTAGAACTTGTTTTATTGCTTGAAATTTTATTAAATTGTATAATTCTCAACAATACATTGCATAGATAAGTGTTAACTGTCGAATTCTTAATGCACCGTATGCGAAGCACCAACTTTTTAAAAATATAAATGCATATTGTATTCCATGAGGTGTGTTAAGAATTGTGTTGTACTTTTTAATAGTGGAACTTCATAATGTTGCAATGCATATTTAAAGAATACTTGTTGAAAGCATACCATTCACCTAAAGTTAAAGTTCTGGTTTATTTAAAGCTATAAGAAGAATCATTTCTGGGCTTGTGATGTTAATATTGCCCCCCTACTGGGGTTATTTGTCCTTGGGTTGAAGGGTTGGAAATCGTGCCAAATGGGATAACATTGCCGGTGGACTTCCAGGGGAGGAGTACGGGGGAGGCCTTCGTGCAGTTTGCTTCACAGGAAATAGCTGAAAAGGCTCTAAAGAAACACAAGGAAAGAATAGGGCACAGGTGGGGATGGATGGCTGGTGGATTTGTCACTTTTCTTATGGTAAACAGTTAAATCCATATTCTCTCTGCTTAAGAGAAGGAAACCTGTCCATTTCCTATTCCCTGTTAATTGACCTTTTGCCACAATTCCAACTTGTGTCCCATACTGCATTCAGACTAAATCTGAGGATCTAAAATTGTCACCAATTTGATTTACTTAAGGATTTTGTAATGTTCTTAATTTGTTAACCCCAGTCAATGGAGTTGAGAGACTATGGCTTTAAAAAATTAATGCAAATCTGGCTTTACCTGTAATAATACCCATCTAGTAAATTAATAAATATTACCATAAGAAAATGTGATACTTTCTGATCTTGTTTTTAAAGTTGAAATGCAACAAACTTTTTCTTGCTGTATAAATATCCTGCATATGTATTAATAAGCATAGCTTTCAAGAAATTGTCACAAAAGGTTTTATTCTCTTTGCTTGTGACTATTTTTCATTGAAGCATGCGCTTACCTATGCTGATTCTTACTAAAAGCATAGGCTGGGGTATTTCTTGGCGATAGGAAATGTGTAGTGTGGGCTGGACTGTTGGCGAAGGCTGGCTTTTTAGCTCACTTGCTATACATGCTGCCAATGGATTTGAGTTGAAATGTTGAAAGTTGAGTGGAATTCTTTCCCTCCTGAACTATTTATTTACAACGCTCCTCGCTACCCTTAAGGTTGGGCTTGCCTCAGAGGAGTGACTTACTTTCCTATAAAGTTTACATTGTTTTATTGTTGAGTGATTTCTGGTCATTGCCTATGCAAATATAAGAAATCTGGCTTTTTAAATATTAGTCAGTTTCATGGCTATGACTAGATTGTTTTCTTGTGTAACTGAGTGCGTATATGAAATGAACTAATGTTTTCTCTCCCCTCCCCACTCCCCTCTTGGACAATGCTTTAGGTATATTGAAATCTTTAAGAGCAGTCGGGCTGAAGTTCGAACTCATTATGATCCACCACGAAAGCTCATGGCCATGCAGCGACCAGGTCCCTACGACAGGCCTGGGGCTGGCAGAGGGTATAATAGCATTGGCAGAGGAGCTGGCTTTGAGAGAATGAGGCGCGGTGCTTATGGTGGAGGTGAGCAATCTCTGCAAGCCTGGATCAGTTCTTTTTCTTTAGTCTAGAAATTCTTACTTGATTAACTGTACTTTTTGTTTTTCAGGCTATGGAGGCTATGATGATTATAATGGCTATAATGATGGCTATGGATTTGGTTCTGATAGATTTGGAAGAGGTAAGGTAAGAATTAAATTTCTCACCTGAGGATACTTACACTTGTTCATCTAGACCTCAATTACTGTTTTTCAGGAATGTCTGATCACAGATATGGGGATGGTGGCTCTACTTTCCAGAGCACAACTGGACATTGTGTACACATGCGGGGATTACCTTACCGAGCTACTGAGAATGACATTTATAACGTAAGTGCATGGTGCTGAGGGAGTTAAAACTTAGGCCTCCTTCCTTCATTCTTAAGTGAGAATCATGTAAAGAAATTTTTCAGAACGTTAGAAAGTTGAGCTAGAGTATAGCGTACTGGTAGAGTGCTAGCTTGGCAAGCCTGAGTCCAAGGCCTAGTCCCCAAAGACTTCGGTGTATCTTGTGTTTCAGTTTTTTTCACCACTCAATCCGGTGAGAGTACATATTGAGATTGGTCCTGATGGGAGAGTAACTGGTGAAGCAGATGTTGAATTTGCCACTCATGAAGATGCCGTTGCAGCTATGTCAAAAGACAAAGCAAATATGCGTAAGTGTGGTCAGAGCACGTGGGCCTTCTTAAGCAGCTGTATTACATGCTCAGTCAAGAGAAGAATAGAATAATTGTATGAGAAATTTGATTCCACTAGCGGAGCAATTAGCTTTGATGTGTTAGTTTGTTGATTTTAAAAACTAGTATGCAGAAGTGGGCTTGATGATGGTGCATGTCACATGCTAGCACTTGGGAGGCTGAGACAGGATTGCTGCAAGTTCAAGGCCAACTTGAACTATAGAGTTAAAATGTCTCAGAAAACAAACTGTGCAGAAGGGCATTTATAATGTGAAGTTTGTTATTCATTGACAATTCAGATGAGTGTTTAAAGAATTTTTATAAATGTGAGCAACTAATTGATAATTTATAAATCTACTTGAGTAAGAACTTTTGAGGTACTTGTATTTCAACATGCAATTTTTCAACTTTTTTTTTCTTTTCTCATTTCAGAACACAGATACGTAGAACTCTTCTTGAATTCTACAGCAGGAGCAAGCGGTGGTGCTTACGGTAGCCAAATGCTAGGAGGCATGGGTTTGTGTAAATATCACTTTAGTGTCTTTTTTTTAAGCTAACCTTGTATGCCTTTTCTCTCATTTCAGAACACAGATATGTAGAACTCTTCTTGAATTCTACAGCAGGAGCAAGCGGTGGTGCTTATGGTAGCCAAATGATGGGAGGCATGGGCTTGTGTAAATATCGATAGTTTTTTTAAAAACCAAAACATTTTATAAGTTGATTATAAGTTAAGTTAATCATACTTAAAGAATTTAGCATAATTAAGTTAGCTTAACAATGTAAGTTAGGCAAAGAATAGTTTCTTAATTTGTATGAATTTGTAACTAGTACTGTCTTAAGTCTTGTTACGTAAATCTGCTTAGGCTAAATCAGTTTATGTTTAAGTACTTTGGGGGAGGGACTGCAGAGTGGAACTAGTTAAATGATCTAACTTTGTGGGCATAATTTAGCTGGGCATAATTAGGTTTGCATTGATTCTTATTGATAGAGCTGACTGTCAGATCAAGGGGGCTGCCCCACCCCACTAAATCCAGTCAAGCAGTTAAGATCCTCACAAGGCCTCTCCTGTGGAATTTCGGCTTTAGTCCTGTTGGGCATTTCCATTAACCTGTTAGTTCCTAATGTGTGACTCTGAAGTGGTGAATGGAAGGGTTAATCTGGTTGTTGACTGTAGGGAGAAGGAGGCAGAGGGTTAGGATAATAGAAGATTGAGACTGGAAATCACAGACATAGTTACAAGCCCGGTACCACTAGGTACCACCTTAAATGAGGAGTGAGGTTCTAATGATTTCTTCACTTAACAGCAAACCAGTCCAGTTATGGTGGCCCAGCCAGCCAGCAGCTGAGTGGTGGCTATGGAGGCGGCTATGGTGGCCAGAGCAGCATGAGTGGATATGGTAAGCGTGCATTTTTATACCCCTAGAATAAGTTTTAGGTAGTTTTCTTTAGTTGGGAATACACAGGCTTCTTTTTTGGTGAGATTGGGTTATTTTTAATGTATGCTTTTAATCCTAATCTTTGTTAAAGCTTAACTTTGAGAAACAATCATGGGGGGAATGTTGTAGGTGTTTGTAGTCTTTGGCATACTGTCGAGCCAGAAAACATGTGACTTCATTTGTTAAAACTTTTAAGTAGTTGATTTTTTTGTCTTGGTTAGCATTAAATCAATTTTTGAAGATTTTTCAAATAATAGAATGGTGGTTGGGTTCAGGACCGTATTTTAACACTAGTCAGTTAACCTAGGGATGGTTTTATTTATTATTTTTTTCAATTGGTCTAAAGAATGGTGATTTTGGTATGATAGTCTTACCCTACAAAATCCTTTTGCAGACCAAGTTTTACAGGAAAACTCCAGTGATTTTCAATCAAACATTGCATAGGTAAATATTTTCTCAAAAAATATAATTTAAATTCCCAGTAGCGGATGCTGATATGTTGTGAACACTGTCTCGATAGCAGTCAGTGGCCCTGACTTAACTCCTTGGAGGCTGCCTGTGGGCGCAGTGAGTGGCTGTAGTCAGCTTTGTCCTCTCACCTCCTGCCCGCCACACATAGGAAAAGCAAGACTCCCCGTGCTCCCTGTTCATATGTGCCACTTGATGGGCATTGTGAGTGTGACGGTAAATTTTTTTTTTAATGCCTTGTTTTAGCTTTAAAATTTTTGAAAAATTTTTGAAAAACACTAGTTTTCCTTTAAACTTAACTTTCCATTGTTGTTCCTGAAGAATCCGTTTAAATGGTAGCACAAGAGTCTGGCAAGTTGGTACTGCAGAGAAAGGGGTTATTCGGGACGTGTTGGAGTTGGGATCCCCTTTCCCAAACATGCTTCTCGCCACTTGAACAGCAGCCATTTGTACTCGTATACCTTTTCAACTTTTTCTTGGAATGTGGTGTTTTATTTGACTGATTGTCCTACAGCACTCCTGACTTGTCAAATCTTTTTGCAGGTAGCCAAGGAGCAGTGGACAGCAGTTACTACAGTAGTGGAAGCCAAGCATCTGTGGGCGTGAACGGAATGGGAGGGGTGTCTAGCATGTCCAGTATGAGTGGTGGATGGGGAATGTAATTGGTCCTGATCACTAACTCGTGGTCAGCTTTTTAAAAGGAAAAAACAAGTCTTCAGTTTAACAGTTTCTGCAATCTAAGCTTGTGATTTATGGTTACTTCTGTCAGTGGAAGTCAGGATTGTTTTAAAGACTCAAGGTTCAGTATTTTTGGACACAAGTTGTCCAGGAAGTAACATCAAAGTTGAGTCAACCATAACTGTTAAACAATTTTCAGCTTTTTGCAAGTTAGTTATATTGTAGGATGTACTTAAGCAGTAAGTGTATTTAGGTTAAAACAGTTGAATTATGTTAAATGTTGCTCTATACCACATTACATGGAACACTGTTTGGATGCATGTTGAAAGACATGCTGTTTTGTAAAATTCAATATAGGAGCTGTGTCTACAATTAAAAGTGAAACATTTGGCATGTTTGTTGATTCTAGTTTCATTTAATAACCCGTAAGGCACGTAAGTTTAAGCTTTTTTTTTTTTTTTTTTTAAGTTAATGGGGAAATTTTGAGACGCAATACCAATACCTTAGGATTTGGTCTTGGTGTTTATATGAAATTCTGAGGCCTTGATTTAAATCTCGTTGTATTGTGACTTCCTTTTAGGTGTATTGCGCTAAGTGGAACTTGTCAAATAAATCTTTTAAAACTGCACTGTCTTGTCTGTGCTTCAGTATAATAGCCTGTCCTGTTCTGACCTCCGCGGGCACAGGGCTGTGTCTCTGGCTGCCAGAGGCTTGGCAGCTGTGTCTACTGTTAGAGGTTTTCAGTTTCTCAGCTGCAGGTAAATTTGGCTCTGAGGCTCTTTTGACATGAAAGGGGGGCACAGGACCTGATCCTGTGCTGCTGCCTGGCCTGCGTGGCAGGAGGCCTGCAGGCATGGCCAAGAAGTCATCGAGGGCACCTGGATGCTACTTTGGATGGTATGTTTGGAATTTGTGTGTTGTGGGGAGTGTGACCCTGGGCCTAGTCTGGATTGTATTAATGACCTACACACCATTTCAGAGGGTTTTGAGCTTGATGCTTTTGCTGCTTTCCTCAAAGTGAAGTACATAGGCTGGCAGAACTTCATGACCTTTCTATTGATACAAATAGTATTTCTGAACAAACAGGACTAGTTTATCAGAGTACATTGTCATGCTTAGATTGGACTCCATGAGATTTGCACATACAAGTTGCATGAAGGCACTTCTTTGAGGATATAGGCCCAGAATACCAAGTGGACCTGGAAGAATGCTGTAGTTTGGGAAAGGGCACTCCCTCAGATACAAGTTCTGAATATTAGAATATGATATGGGTGGTCGATACCAGGGCCCAGTGTGGAGTTGGCGATTTCTAGGTCTGTTGGCAGCAGCACTGCACATGGAAGAGCACAGAGTATCTTACCTGACTGCCCGACCTGGAGGAGTGTAGGGGAATGTCTTGTGAGGGTCAGGGTTGAGAAACTGGCAGTTAGGAGGTACATCGAACCTGTTAGTGCTCCTAAGGTCTTGGCCAGTTTAGAACCGAGACCTGGTATCAGTGGTTTCAGGTTCCTTCTGGGTCCTGAGGGTAATATGTGATCTGCTGAATGTAGCCTGTTACAGGAAGGAAAAGTTGACTTGAGTGAATCCAGAAGCATTGTGGTTTAGATCCTTGTGTTCAGGACTGCCGAGCCCAGTGCCCTTGCTCTGTGCTGGAGCTCAAACCAGGGTCTTCTCCGTGCTGGGAACATGCTCTGCTGCCAAGTCCCAGCCCCAGCATGCTACCCTCACCTCTCACCCTTCTGTTTAACCAGCCTACACTCTGAGCTTGAAGCTTCCGATTGTCAAGTCATCAGAAGGTGGTGTGCTGGTGTATTTGAGCTCTGGACAGAAGTAACCTTTGCCACTTAGTCCCGGTGTCCATGGTGAACACTGCTGTTGGAGCAGAATTGAGGCTGTGAGGCAAGGAGGAGCTAACGGAAAGAATGGGGCATTTAACAACTGCTGACATGGTGGAGGGAACTTCCCTGTGTATGTTGTTTTTTGTAGGCTTTTTTTGAGACAGGGTATCTCGCTTTTGTGGTTCAGGCTGGCCCTGAGCTCAGCCTCCAACTCACATCACAGCAATCCTCCTGCCTCTGCCTCCCGAGTGCTGGGATTTCAGGTGTGAGCCACCACGCCCGGCACTGTGGTATGTGGTGCTGTACTGGTTGCTGCTGGGGTGAGTCTCCACGCCCAGTATGGTATGTGGTTTTCGGGGATCGAACCCAGGTCCTTGTGCTTGCAAGACAGGCACTGGAACCACTGAGCTAAATCCCTGGCCCTTTTTAGGGTTTTTTTTGAGACAAGGTCTCGCTTTTTTTGTAGGGTCTCCCTTTGTAGTTCACCCTTGACTTTAGCAGTCCTCCTGCCCCTGCCTCCTAAGTGTTGGGATTACAGGCGTGAGTCATTGTATGTGGTTACCCCAGGATTGAACCTGGGACCTTACGTTTGCGAGGCAGGCACCAGAACCACTGAGCTAAATCCCTGGCCTTCAGTGCACTTTTGTTTGTTGAGACCACCTCTTTTTGTGCAACCCAGGCTGGCCTCAAACTCAGATCTTGCTGCCTTGGCTTCTGAGTGCTGGGATTACCGATGTCTGCCACCGCACCTGGCCTACAGTGCATTTCTGACGTAAGATAACCTGTCTGGACATACCCCACTGTGGTGTGGGAGCGTGAGCGCAGGTGGGGCAGGCTGAGCCTGGACGCCATCTTCCCACAACAGGCAGCTCTGCCAGGGCACACTGGAGAACACACCCAAGTGAAAAATAAAGGACTTTAATTTCAGAGCCTGGAGCAGGGCCTCGGGAACAGGGAAGCCAAATCTCTGGGCTCTGAGACAGACAAGGCACCACGCTGTGACGTGATGGGGAAGAGAAAGCCTGATTATGCACTAACACACCTGTTGCAGAAGGGTGTCGTTCTCAGAAAGTGACAGGAGTGAAACAAGTCACATTCGGACCACGGCCAGTGCTGTGACCAAGCAGAGGGGAGTGATGCAGTCCAGGAGCCCACACCACAAGAGCTCTGCCCACGTGCGGGCTTCTAGTGTCCCACGGTCACGTGGCTTTTGTGGGGAGCCCTGCAGAGGTGAGTTTGGCAGCTGGCGGGAGGCGACCTCAGGAGGCGCTGGAGGAGCAGCGCTGCAGCAGCAGGGCATGGCAGCCATCGCACACGCGCACGGGCTTCGGGTAGGAGGGCAGGGCCAGCTCGCTGCCAGAGCAGGTGCTGCAGAAGATGTGCCCGCAGTTTCGGCAGTGGTGCTAAGGAGAGAGAGACCGAGACCCAGTGACGCAGCCACACACCTACCTGGTGCCTGGTCTTGCCCCTGGGGGCCTTTAGCTAGTGAGCCCTGCAATCCACAGAGCCGTCCCTTCCCCTGCTGCGTTCGTCAGGACTCGGAATGCTTTGGCGGCTCCTTGGGGGGACAGGACCCAGGACCCTGTCTCCTGGGACCCCCTGGCTCGGCCCGGACTCCAGGCTGAGAGCCCAGGCAGCCTCAGCACCTCCTCACTCCAGGTCCACTCAGAACCTTGAAATGCACCGTCCCCTGAGACAGCAAGGTCGCATGCAGAGTCCTTGCTCCCGGACCCTGCTCTCGGTGGGGCTGTCTGTGTTAAAGCCCTGCGACCCAACTGTTCCCAGAGTCCGAAGTGAGCTACACCAACAGATGCAGCCTACCCTTGCCCATCACCAGCGCCTTGCATGACCCCTGGATTCATTTTTGCAAAAATTGGCCAGTCAGAAAATGTTCAAGGGTGTTCTTAGTTACTGCAGCCCTACATGCAAAAGACCTGAAAGGCATGGTGGGGACAAGGGGCTTGGGACTGACCAGCACCCAAGAAAGGGGCCAGGCCAGAGGGCCAGCTCCATGAGAGGCTGTCGCCCGGCCTGACAAGGGCACCTCTGGTGTGTTGTGGGCCCGCATACCTTTCTCCGGGAGATGGAGAACTCCTTCTCACACTGCTTGCAGTGTGTTGCTTCGTCATCTTTTAGCCAGGTGTGGCCCTGAGGAGGGAGGAGCACCACAGAAGCCGTTTCATGCCCGCCCGACAATAGTCCCAGCCGTTCTGGGTGGACCCACTGTCCTTTCCTGGTGACCCTGGTTTCCTGTGAGGTGCTGCTGCTTGCAAGACTTGAAGAAGGGCCTTCCTCCCACCTTGTTTGCAGCTGGCTCCCAGTGTCCCTGTCCACTGGCTGCAGACTGCCCATGGCCCATCAGTAAACCTCGTCTGGGTGTGCCCCTGCAGGTTCAGGCTCTGCTTGAGATGACACCCCGAGAGAGTAGCTGAGGGAAGAGGGCCTGAGCTTGGGCACCCAGTGACCTGCGCTGTGTGGGCAGATGAGCCGGAGGTTCCCTTTGTGGGAGGGAGGGGTCTGCCTTGGACTCTGAAAAACCCCAGGGCTCTGCTGGCTTTTCCTTTCTCTGGCTACCAGGCTACCGTTGGCACCGTGCTCAGCCAAGGCCATCACCAATCGCCCCACTGTGTGGGGTCCCCACGAGCACCGGGGAGGCTGGTGTGGTGTGGGACCCTGGATCCCCGCACTCTTCAGGCTGAGGAAGGATGGCAAGTTTGACCCCAGCCTGAGCACTGTAGGGTCTCAACAAAAAATAAAGGTCTGGAGATGCAGCTCAGGGCCGAGGCCCTGGGTTCGTCCCGCTGGGTGTGAGGGGAGCATCTGTACCAAGACCAATAATCTGGTACCTTCAGGGCCTTGTTCACTTCCTTTATGTCTTCCATCTTCAGCTTGGACCTGGAAAAGAAAGACCATTTCACAGCAGTGAGAGGCTTCTGCTGCCACACAGCTGACGCAGCGACTGGCTCTGAGGACCAGAGGACACAGGCAGCCTGCAAGGGGATGCCAGGCGGCATCTGTCCTCCCTGACCCACCGCGGACACAGACTGCAGCCAGTGGGATGGTATGGGCCGCACTGGCCGGTAACAGCCTGGATACAGGCTCTCGAAAACAGCGTGGAGGCACGAGGTGGCCCAGTTGGAACCAGAAATTTCTGGTGTCTGCCGAAGGGCTCCTGTTGGCAGCATGGGCCTCAGAGCGGTGCAGAGGAAGCCTCGGGTGCCCTTGCCAGGTGCTGAGGTGCCACTCCAAGTCCAGTCGGTGACGGTGCACAGACGGTCTGGGGGTCAGCACACTGCCGCCTTTTCCCGGCCGGCACCTGCCCAGGACCACTGGTGGAGGAGTGAGCAGGGCCCCTGCCCACGTCAGCCTCCAGTCCGGCCTGTGAGCACCGCGGCCCTGCTTTCTTCTCAGTGAATGCCAGTGTCGTGGCCACTGGAGAAGTGAGTCTCAAGGAAGGAGCCAAGGCTGGGGGCAGGGGGAGAGCAGGCCCCACGCAAGGCCCACCGTCCTCCCGCCCTACAGGAAGTGTGAGGGACGGATGCTTACTGGCTGAGATGCAGACCCATTTCCTGGAGGGCTTGCTCCTGCTCAGCACAGACCTTCTGTAACTCTGCCTTTTCCTCCTGGAGCTCCAGCAGCTCCTAAAATGGATGAAGCAGACATCTGACACAGAATTACAAGTTTTATGTGCCTGTTTAAATTTCTGATACAGGGTTTCCAGTTCAGATTGGCCCTGAACTTGAGGCAGTCCTCCTGCCTCAGCCTCCCACGTGTTGGATGGGTGTGTGCCATGCTTAGCTTATTTTTAGTTTTTAAACTTAGTAATCAGAGCAACAAGCAAATCAATGTTTTGCAAAACATGATTCTGTTGCAATAGTGTCAGCTTCTCTGGTAGATTACTTCTTGCCAGCTCATCACCAAGAATGGCAGTGGGTTAGCAGCTCAGCAGCTCAGGGCTGGGCCAGGGAGATGGCTGCGAGGGAGACGCCCACAGATGGCTTCTGGGGGTGTGAAGGCCACTCTCAAGGCCGTCTTCTGGGATGGGGGTGCCCAGGGCAAGGCTGACCAGGGCCTGTGATCAGCCCTGGCTGAGAGTGGTCAGGCCCCAGAGGTCTGTGAGAGCGTGTGCAGGGACTGTGGTTCTTGCTGCCGTCTTGCTTGGGGGAGGGGTGGGGACGCCAGGTAGGGGACTCAGATATACACTGCAGTCTTGAAGCAGAACAGGGGCTCCACAGCACAATACAGACGACCCCTCCAGTCCTCTCTCACCAGCCCTGCACTTTCCCAGCAACTCCAGGCTCGGGAAGAGCTGCTTGGCTCTCACTGCATGGCACCCAGTAGTGGGGTCCTCCACCGCCTGCTCCCGGGACTTCATGCAGGTGGCTCCCCAAGGGTGTGACCAGACTGGTGGAAGGTGCCGGCGCGGTCACCAAGGGCCAGCCCACAGCACCTCTCTGAAGCTCACATCTTCAGTGAGGGAGGCCCCGAGGGCAGCAGTGACAAGAGGAGACAGGAGACCTCCGGCCCGGCCCAGGCGAGGGGCAGCCAGCTCTGGGGAGAAGGTGCTGGGATCGGCCTCGGAAGGGCTTCAGGGGCCGCCACGGCCTCGCGTGGGTCACCCTCCAGCTCTCGTCCACTGCACTCTTTCCTAGCTCCGCTGCAGGCCACGTGGCCTGGCCGGCCTCTGCCTTCTCCTGGCACCTGGGAGCGGCCCTCCGGCCCGGAGGATGCCGGAGGTGGTGCCGCCTCTCTCGAGCGGGCGCTTACCTTCCTCAGTCCTTCTACTTGTTGCAGCTCTGTCCGCAGCAGAGAGGAGGCATCTCTCTCGTGCTGTAATTCTCGCTGAAGCGCTTGTCTTTGCTCTTTTTCTGACTTCAACTCTTTCTCTAAACTTGAACTGTTTTCCCAAAATGAACTGGAATTAGTTTTGATGGGAGATTTTCATGGAAGAGCCACAGTCCACAATGCACCACCCAAGACACTGGGACACTGTCTGAAAGGTCACTGGGAGCCTCCACCAGGCAGTGAGAGGACACCCTCCTGCCCCACACCTGTGAGGAAGTACAGGACCACACCGGGCACACCTGGCAGGTACGCCAACACAGAGGAAAACACTCAGGCACAGGTGCTGCTCAGCACAGCACTGTCAGCCCAAAGCATGGTCGCAGGAGATGGGCGGGCAGGGTGGGAAGCCTGGGCAGCTGCCTCCCTCCCACCCACGGTTGGCCCTCTTCACCCCCTCAGACCTTCCCTTGGCATGCGCATGGCCTGGCAGGGCTAGGCTCTTGCTGGCGAGGAGAGGAAAGCTGGGAAGCTGTGCCCAGGCCTCCACCCCGCTGGCACCCTACCATTGCTCGTGCAGCTGGGACAGCTGCAGCTGCAGGGCGCCGACTCTCCCTCCGAGCTCCTGTTGCAGCTTGTGGCTCCGCTGCTCAGCGCCCTGCCTCGCCCTCTCTGAGTGCTGTAACCTGAGGAGACGGGGAGAGCACAGGCCTGGACCCCACCTTTGTCAGAAGTTCAGCTCTACAGTTCAGGGGCTCCCGTGTGTGTGCAGGTGTCTGTCTGCCTTCTTTCTGCAGCGCTGCGGACTGAATCCAGGGCCTCTGCACATGAGGCAATGCTGTCCCCGAGTTACACCCCACTTCCACAAGCCACGTTAGTGCAGGCAGCTCTGACACACCTTGGTCAGGACAGCGCGGCTCCTCCAGCCCCCAAATCCTGCGTGTGCTCAGCCAGCCACCCCGCCCGGCCCTGCACACACGCGCTGCCCTGGGACTCTGGCTTTTCTATGTGAGCAAGGCCCCGGGCCGGAATGCTGCTGTGCAGCTCCTCCGAGGCTCGCCTGCTTCTCTCCGAGTAGTGTCTGGCGTGAGCCTTGGGTGCCAGCGGCTCCCTCCTCTTTAAGGGCTGAGTGGGACCTGGGTAGGGAGGCCCGCAGTGTACCCATGCACCCAGCAGGGCAACTGGCACTGATTCTAGTTTTCGGCAGTTACAAAGGAAGCTGTGTGATTATCTGTGCATTCCGTTTGTGTGGGGCTCTGTTTCGTTTCTCTTTAGCAGATATCCAGAAGGGGTACTATTAGGTCATGTGGTAAAGACAGTGTTTAGTTTTTTAGGAAAATTTTCCAAAACGACTGGACCCTTCTATGTTCCCACCAGTAACGTCTAAGTTCCAGCCCTCTGTATCCTTGATGTGTGGTGCTGTCATCAGCTGGTGCAGCGGCGCTGCTCTGTAGCCCAGCCAGGCGAAAAAGACTGGGGTGGGAAGATGAGTTGGGCCTGGAGTTGGAGGCCAGGCTGCACCACTTATTAAAACCCCATCTCAAAGGACAAAAGTATTTAGATGTCTTAATAGGTGTGCATTTCTCCAGTGACTTCTGATTTGAAATCTCTGTATATTCTTTGGCATCTATATGCCCTTTTTGGTTGAGTGTCCAAATGTTTTGCCAATTTTAAAACAGGACTGCTTGAGAAATTCCTTTTTTTGTTTTTTGTCTTCAGACAGGGTCTCCCTCTGTAGTTCAGGCTGGCCCTGAGCTCAGCCTTGAATTCACAGCAATCTTCCTGCCTCTGCCTTGGAGGGCTAGGGTTACAGGTGTCAGCCACCACACCCAGCATTATGGTATGTGGTACTGACGGCTGGTGGGTGTGAGTCATCACACCCGGCGCTGTATGTGTTCCATCTTTTTAGGATAAGCTCACTGTGGTCTGGGCGGGCTGTGGCCTTCCTGTGTGTGAGTGCCAACCAGCGGGCCTCATGTGCATGCGCAGCATGGGAAGCTCTCCCGATGGGTCCCAGACCGAGGACAGCATAAGGCAGCAGCCACTCTTCTACCTGGCAAGACTGCCCGACACAGCGGCTGCTCCCTGTGCCAGTGACCCTGGGAGGCACTTGGCAGGGGGGCCGGGGCTGCCCATATCCCGGGGACAGGCTGACTGTCAGGAAAGTGATTACCGCTCTTCCATTTGCTTCATGCTGGACAGGACTTGATTGGTTTTTCCTTCAAAACATGTGATGGCTTCATTCTTCTGCTGCAAACTGGTCTCCGCATTCTACAAAAGCAAGAAAGAGGGCCGGGGTCTTAGCCTAAGAGGTACTACACCTACCTTGGAAGCCAAGGGCCTGCGTTCAATCCCCAGAACCACCAAAAAAAGGCAAGAAAGGGGTTTACGTGCTGCCCCCAAGCTGTGATGCATCACAGAGGGGTGCGACTGCTGCTCGCTCGCCACCCGTGGGTGTACTCCCTGCTCCTCCTGAGGCCGGGAGCACAGTGTGGAGACAGCTGGCTCGGCAGCACAAGCTGCACGGGCTCTGGGGAGCTGTAGATGCAGGCGGACCCTGCCCCAGCCACCCACTGCACTGTCCCCGCCAAGCACATGGCCATGCTGCTTTTCAGGGACACCCCACTTCTCTCCTGGGTGCAGGCTCTGAGACAGAGAGACTGGATGTGCTCCGAGAGCAAAAGAGGGGTGGGGGTGGGCAGATAAAATGGATGCGAGTGACCGGGGGGCGCTGTGAGACCCTGGAACTGGCACTGGCAGGCTGGACATGGAAGAGCTTTCAGGCTCCAAGCTGAATTATCTGGCCTTAAACTACGACATTAACAACAAAAATAACTACTAAAACATATCACCTCTGGAGAGTAAACTGCATGTTATTAAAGACTACAAGCGCTGAAAAAGCAAAGGCTGGGCATAGTGGCACACATCTGTCATCCCAGCCCTCAGGAGGCTGAGGCAGGAGGTTGCTCAGTTAAGAGGCCAGCTTGGGATGTATAGCAAGACTGTCTCAAAAAAAACACAGAAAGAAACTGTGAAATATCAAGCTGTAAACACCAGAGACGTTTACTGCACTGAAGTATGAAGTGAGGAAAACGTGTTTGTGGAGGAAGCGCTCTGTGACAGTGGGCACAGCTGAGGTGAGCAGTAGGGGTACGTGTGCGTGTGCGCGACTGAACACACGCAGGCGCTGGGGTCGAGCCAGGCCTCGCACGTGTCAGGCAAGTGCTCTGACACTAAGCTACGCCTTGGTCCTCCCGTGGTAACTGTCAACTTTAACTAAACTGTGCTTGTGTGAAAAGAGTCAACACAACTGGCTTCAACAAAGATAAGGACTTAGGGTTCCTAGGGGAATCGCCCTAATCAACAAGGGAGACACAGGAAACCCACAAGACGAGCAGACAAAACAGGTAGGGAATTCACAGAAAGGGCTCCAGACAGAGCAAGGGCTGCTCAGCTGAAGGGGAGTACCCGAGGCCGTGTGCTCTCTCACGGTGCTGCAGGGACACACGGGAGGCGCCGGAGTGCACAGGCCAGAGAACCCCTAGATGCCACCAGGGTCAGCAGTGAAGTAGCGTCGGGGCTGCCTGTGCCTGTGAGGCGACAACACTGCCCCCACGCGGAAGGGCAGGGCCTGCTGAGTGCGCAAGGAGGACGAAGCCGCGCCGGAAACCCGTGGGGCCGGGTGGACGACGGTCCAGCCGCACTCTTGGAAAATTAAGACAGTACAGACTCAGGAGGAACGGCAGTTTTAGAAGGACAACCACCGACTGAAAGACAAGCATGCTGGCTGTGCCAACTGCCCCAGCCCGGCCACCGCATGGCACAGTGCAATGAAGCATCACCCTCTACCACAAGCATGTTCAATTACTATGTGTCAGCAACAAATTAAACATACGTACTCAGAAAGAAAAAGAAAAAGGAAAGCTTAAGATTTGGACCTAGGGGGAAGAAGATCGAAGGAGAGGAGGGCCATCAACTGAGGTTCTGAGGGCTTCAGTCCTGTACTCTGGAAGCACAAAGAGGGGAGGGTGTGTGAAGGGAACACAAGCTTCTAGGATCCTTGCAGGATGGGGCGACTGGGGTCGCCCTGGGCCAATCCCTAGCGCCACAGAGAAGAAATGAACAGACACTCTCCGAATCCCCAGAACGTCTGTTGCTTATATAATAGTTTTTTTTTTGAGACAGGTCTCGCTTTGTGGTTCAGGCTGGCCCTGAGCTCAGCCTCAAACTCACATCACAGCCATCCTCCTGCCTCTGCCTCCCGAGTGCTGGGATTACAGGCGTGAGCCACCACGCCCGGCACTGTGGTATGTGGTGCTGGTTGCTGCTGGGTGTGAGTCTCCACGCTCAGTATTGTATGTGCTTACCGGGGATCAAACCAGGGTCCTTGCACTTGCAAGACAGGCGCCGGAACCACTGAGCTAAATCCCCGGCCCTATAATAGTTTTTTTAAAATGCAGAATTAGTGTCTTAGTACTGTCTAAATTATTTTACTACTCAATACTGTCTACATTATCTTAGTACTTAGTACTATCTACATTAGGACTTAGTACTCTACATATCTTAGTACTGTCTACATAATCTTACTACTTAGCACTGCCTACATTATATTAGTACTTATTACTATCTATACTAGTACTCAGTACTCTCTACGTATCTTAGTACAGTCTACAGTATCTTTTTTTTTAATGGTACCTTACCAGGAAACTCACAACCTTGTGCTTCCGAGGCCTGAGCTAAATCCTTGGCCTCTGTCTTATTATTTTTGACACAAATGTTGCTGGAAATAAGAGTAAAACCATATCCACGGAAAATGAACTCTGTCTATTTTGGCAATAACGTAGGAAACAATTGTAAAAGATGTTTTGAGAACACAGAATGATGCCTTTCTGAGTAAATTCTGAGAAGGGAGACTTGGGCAAGGATCTAGCTCAGTGGTTCTAGTGCCTGCCTCACAAGCATCAGGTCCCGAGTTTGATGTCCAGTACCAAAAAAGAAGAAAAGCAGGAAAACTTGTAATTTTTAGACGCTATTTTTGCAACTCTGAATCTTTCTGGGCTGGATCCCTTTGACCAGGTGGGAATGATACAGGAGAGGCAAGTACCAGCTATGTGGCCCCAGACTCATCCCAGCACTCGGGAGGCAGAGGCAGGAGGATTGCTGTGATGTGCGTTGGAGGCTGAGCTCAGGGCCAGCCTGAACCACAAAGCGAGACCCTGTCTCAAAAAAAAGAAAAGAGGGTGGGGATGGAGCTCAGTGGCACTGTGCCTGCCTGGCAAACGCAATCCTTGGTACCATCACAAACAAACAGAGCACAGGGAGACGGTGCTAAATGCCACCCTATACTCTACTCCACGCTCTGGTACACAGTTACTCACTGAAGTCGTCTTGACAGGCCGTAAGGGCCTCATTCAAGCCTGGGTTAAAAAGGCAGAGGTGGGGGCTGGGGATATAGCTCAGTGGTTCCGGCGCCTGTCTTGCAAGTGCAAGGACCTGGGTTCAATCCCCGGTGACCACATAACAATACTGGGTGTGGAGACTCACCCCAGCAGCAACCAGTACCACATGCCACAGTGCCGGGCGTGGTGGCTCACGCCTGTCATCCCAGCACTCGGGAGGCAGAGGCAGGAGGATTGCTGTGATGTGAGTTTGAGGCTGAGCTCAGGGCCAGCCTGAACCACAAAGTGAGACCCTGTCTCAAAAAAAACCCTTAAAAAAAAAAAAAAAAAAAGGCAGAGGTGGGTCAGGGATTTAGCTCAGTGGTTACAGCACTTGCCTTGCAAACACAAAGTCCCAAATTCGATCCTGGTAACCACATACAACAATGCCAGGAGCAATCAGTACCACACACTACAGTGCTGGGCGTGGTGGCTCACGCCTGTAATCCCGGCACTTCAGAGGCAGACGCAGGATGACTGCTGTGAGGCTTGCCTGGGTTACATAGTGAGTTACAAAGGGAGAGCTTCAAGTCTGGCTAGGGCAGGTGAACCATGTGCCTGTCTCCTGAGCCAAAAGGTTGAGACTCTGTCTCCCTGCAGACTCGGAGACCCTTAGGGGCTTGAGCACACCCGCTCCCACACGTTGAACCTTGTCAGCGGCCATCTGGACAGCCCCACCCCTCTTGTCTCTCACCCGTGGACTCACCTCCCCCCATAGCTCATGCCGTATAGACCACCCACTCACAAAATTCACTTATTGGGCAAAAACCTAGGTCAAACCAACAGACCCTCCCTTCCTCCTAGCCTTCACCCCGCCCTGTGACCTTTTACTATATATATAACATTGAAGCTTGAATAAATCGGGAGAGATCCAGAAACCTTCCCCGGGGTCTGTGATTGACTCTGCGCCTCACTCTCACTGGCTGGGAAAGCCTCACATAGACAACAACCAACAAGTTACTATAAAAGCAAGACCTTGTCTCAAAATAAATAAATAAAAATTTAAAAAAAATTAAAAAGGCAGCGGGGCGGCTTGATCCGGGGACTGAGCCCCTGCGCCGGCCTGCCACCCGTGTCCCTCCACTTCTCAGTCTCTGCCGCGAGGACCAGTGAGGTAGGTGCACTGCAGACGCACGCTCAGGCGGACACCAGGCGGCGGGAGACACACAGCCCACCTGGACTTTGTGGAACATCTGCAGGTTAATGGCCTTGACGTCCTCCAGCTGCTGGCGCAGCGCCACCAGGGTGTCCTGCTTCTCATGGGTGTCCTTCTCCAGCAGCTTCATGGCGATTTCCATTTCGGTTTTCATTCCAATTTGTAGCTCCAGTTCTTTTTCCAATTCCTTTAGAGGATGTTTGCAAGGAACATGCTATTAAACCAACCTGGCATCCTGGGCCAGGAGGGCAGGTCCGGAAGACCACACGATCTCAGCCCACGGCGCAGATCCCCCCACCCCCCGTGACTGTCCCTCAGTTACAGTGGCCTCGCATCCGGCCACAGGAAGGCGGGCCGGACACAGAAGCCTATGTGCCGCTGCCGCTCCCAGGCCAGGCTGCATCTCGCCTGAGGCTCCTGATCCTGCAACGCTACTATTCCTCTTCATAGCAACAAAGGCACAACCATTCTGAAATTGCTTCTGTCCCCAACAACTCAGGACATATTGTTTCACATTCAAAGAATTAAAGGAACAAAGCAGGCCTAAGGACCTGGGCTGCTGACATGGACTCTGGAGACAGGCCAGAGGTCCCACCTGGCGGAACATCACTGTCAGGGAGACTATGAGTCAGTTTCATAGCAGCCTCTAGAACAGGTTCATAACACGGGAACAAGACGTAAGTGATGCTGCAGCACTGCCCTGTGAGCACGGGCAGGAGAAAAGGCGCTCGGACCTCTGGCGCGTGTCCGGGTCTCAGCACACGCTGTGCAAGGGCTGTCCTGGGGGCCTCTGGGACACAGCAGACTCACTCACCAGCCGCACTTTCTTCTCTTCCTTCAGCTGCTTCCACACGTCGCTGTACATCTCATCCAGGCCCTGCCGGGTCTGCTTATAGGTCTCCAGCTCGACTCTGGTGTCCTGTTTAGTGATCTGCACAAAACGAGAATATCAGGAGGCGCGATTTTCTTACCCATACCAAACGAGGTCAAAGCAAAGTACTTAAAAAGACACAATAGTTTCTGATATATCCTGATAACAGGATAATTTCTACTTTTGAAGCATACAGGGAAAGTTTAAAATTGAAAGAGACTGCAACTTGAAGATAAAGAGACTGCAACTTGAAGATAAAAGGACCAGAGCAAGCCAAGAGATTTTGGAAGGAAAAGTTAGGTTTGTGTGACAATTTAGTTTTCTTTCAAACAGGACAATAGTTCCTGGCCGGAAATGCTCCCTTTTTGGCCTGTTTTCGGGTGTCCAGGTCAAGCTCCGGACCTCATGCTGACCAGGCAGACGTGGAAGCTTCAAGCTGCACCCCTCGCTCAGCCCCCCACTCTGTGCTCACTGAGGGTCCTGCGGTCAGCTCAGCCCTCGTCCCGGGGGTCAGAGCCGCCCGCTGGCAGCTTGACCATCGCGGATCCACGCTGAGGGTGGATGGAGAGGTGTGGGGATGGTGGGAGGGTCTGGGCCGGCCGCTGGAGACTGGCCCCGAGGACGCTGCGGGTGAGCCGGGCCTGGGGGTGGGCGGCCCTGCCCTGCAGTGCTGTGCACAGTGAAGGGCCTGCCTCGCGCCCTCCTCCTGCCGCCACTCCCTCAGGAGCACGGCCTGTTCACACAGTCGGCGTCGCAGCGCCCCGGCATGCTGGCCTGGCACCGAGGCCGGGGGAGCCAGCCGAGGCGTCTGCGCCTGCTCGGGCTCCGGTCTCTCACCTCCACACTCTTTTCACTTCGCTCCCGAATCAGCTCATTCTGTCCTCTTAACTGTTGCTGTTCTTCTTGAAGTGAACAAATCCGGTCTGTGGCAGCTGAAAGCTGATTAAGAAAAGTTTCTACATTTCTTATCATCAAAATTAATTTCACCATTCAAACTAAATACCAATTTCCTGGCATCATGACGATTTCTATGTATCTTCACACACATGATCATTTATTTTGTTTCCTTATTTTGAATAGGGAATACTTAGACCTAAAGTCATATACACTAAAATCTCCCCCCTCACCCTGGCCCTCACCATCTCTACCCTCCGCAAAAACAGTAACAGGTTACTTCATACGGGCAATGATTCAGGAACACAAAAAAGTCAGAAACACAGGGGTGTGGTGGGCACATCTGCAATCCCAGTATTTGGGAGGCTGAGGCAGGAGGACAGCCTGGGCTACACAGGGAGTTCAAGGCCAGCCTGAACTATACAACAAGATCCTGTTTCAAAAACCAAACCAAACCAAAACAAATCAAAGCCCCCACACCAAAAAACTATTGCTTCAATGTCCATTATTAGATAAATGGTTCCACAGATTCCACTGGAAGTATAAAACAGAAATACATAATTTTTCAAATGTTTACAAAAACTTCTGGTGACTTGAGAACATACTTACAATAAAGTATGAGTGGAAAAGTAGGTTATATGGTGTGTTTTTATCTACAATTATTTTATTTTTTTGAGATGGTGTGTCACTATGTAGCTCAGATTGGCCTCGGACTCCCTATGCAGCCTAGGCTGGTCTCGAACTCTTGGGGATCCTCCTGCCCCAGCCTATGAAGCGCAGGGGTTATAGGCGTGCGCCACCACCATCTATAATGTCAAGAAAGTCACCTATATTAAAAATGTTAAGGAAAAGAAAGGGACTAGCTATACAAATGACAGGAAAGCTGTCACTTATCAAAAGGGTTGTGGGTTTTTTCTGATTAGTCATTCTTTTTTGGCCTTTTAGATGAAGAACAGTATTTTTACCACTAGAGGAGAATGAAAGGCTCTGGGGCGTGGGAATCGAACACAGGTCATCAGAGACCAGGCTGAGCTGCCCTCCTCTCCAGCATGCTGAGTGGAGGTTGTGGCTGAGGGAAGGTGTACAGAAGCTCCATGCTTCAGGGCCTGTCAGCAAGAGAGGCTACTGCGGGCAGCCACGGGACGGACACAGCAAGCAGCCAGGCTTCTGCCTTCCTCCTCAGAACACGGGACCCACAGGCAAGGCGGCAGAGAGGACTGCCCGCCTCCGTAACCCGGCCGTCCTTGGGGTCATGCTGTGTGGATGGGAGGCTAGGGGGAGCTCGAGGCCTCGCTTCCTGTCCCTACAGCTTCTAAAACCACCAGAGTGAGCTCCGCTCCGGGGCTTCTGGGCACTTGCTTCAGAGGTGGTGTTAGTTGTCAAAAGGGAAGAGCAGCGCAAGCCCTCAGGGGCTGGCTGCGGCCCTCCTGAAGACTCAGGCAAGAGGCTCTGTGGCGAAGAGCACTTTCTCTCAGGCACTGTAGGTCTAAATAAAACCGTGAAGCCAGACCTCCAGCACAGAGCGCCATGGTCTGAGAGAACAGGCGGTAAGTCAGCCGCCTCCCCGTGTGCCCACTGACCAGCTGCCTCAGGCACTCACGTGACGTCAGCCAGATTTCACTGCACAGCACCGTCAAGTGCGTGTCACTGCCACCACCCCATGTGGAGTAGAAGGAGAGGTAGAGGCTACGGGTGCAACTACCGAGGTGAAGTTCCAGGCTGCCTCCCTCTCTGGTGCGGTTCTCACTATCTCCACATCTTCCACTCGCAGGTCTGAGCGGCTCCCTTGAGAGCTGCCTTGGAGGGAAGGCTGACGTGTGTCTCACAGTGGGCCCTTTGTCACAGGGTGGGCTTTCGACTTCCCGCAGGCTGCCTCCTGCCTCCACGCCATAGGTGACCTCAAAGCCTTCTCCCTCCGACAGAAACCTCGTGAGGGGCCTGTGGAAAGCAACCCCTCCCGCTATGTCCACAAGGAGGCTGCTGGCAGCTGGCAGCAAGCTGGCCCCTCAGCTCAGCCCGCCTTCCTGGGGAGGAAGCAGAGAAAGAGCGGGCCGTGGGGAGCCTGGCCCCTGCGCGGAGCTGCCCAAACACCGGGGGTGGGTGGGCCATCACAGTACCTGGCCTTCGGAGGCCACGAGGGAAGCGGAAAAGAGAGAGGCTGCACTTCCACAGGGGAAGCCGGGCTGTTCCAACACGGAGCAACTCTGAGCTGGTAGAACCTGCCCCTAAAGCTGGCTCCGGGCCAGCAGGACGGTCTCACTGGGAGCCCTGCTGGGCCAGTAGCTCTGCTGAGGTCACCAAACCCCAGTCACCACACACCACAGAACCAGGCGTGGCTCACACCTATAATCCCAGCACTCGGGATGCAGAGGTAGCAGGATTGCTGAGGTTGAGGCTCACCTGGGCTACATAGTGACCTCAGGGCCAGACTGAAATACAAAGCGAGACCCTGTCTCAAAAAAAATATGTACTTTTTCAATTTACAAACCTCTTCTTGAAGCTTTGAATTCATCTTTTCCAAGCCATCTATCTTGGTCTGAAGATCCCCAACTGTACAGCTATAGAAAATAAAAACATTAGGTGAATCTGTACTTATAAAAGCTGATTTCCACAAGGAGAACAGACTCCTCAATTTCCTTTAAGAACTTGGGAAGCAAAGATATCCATTTGAGAACTCTAATATATGTATGTACATGTATTTTGATAAGTTTGATCCCTAAAATGTTAGTCAATTCTATTTTAGCCAGTTTGAAAGAAGACGTTTTCCTTTCCACCTCACAGAGAACCAGAACGTGCCGGCAGGCACACATCTAAGGTAATGTTCGTGAGGTCCTGGTACTTTGTCTGGTAGACTCCACGGTCATTTTTAAAAAATCTTTTCATACTTTCAGTTTTGAAATATTTCTTAAAAGTACTTTCATGTGGAAAAACAGAAAGCTAATGTGATAGATAAAAACTAGAGAAATAACAGACTTGATAATAAGCCCACCATGACAGCAGTCACTCACCCCACGGGGCTTGTGCCAGCCCATCTGTTCTGAGCACAGAGTGCCACTTCACTTGATCCATGCTGCAGCGCGAAGCAGCAGGCCTGTCATGTCTCTCACAGATGAAGTGACTTGTAACTTCACGTCCTCAAGCTCACATCAACCGTTTTTTGGTTTTCTTTCTTTTTTTTTAAGGTTTTTTGAGACAGGGTCTCGCTTTGTGGTTCAGGCTGGCCCTGAGCTCGGCCTCCAACTCACATCACAGCAATCCTCCTGCCTCTGCCTCCCGAGTGCTGGGATGACAGGCGTGAGCCACCACACCCAGCACTGTGGTATGTGGTACTGGTTGCTGCTGGCGTGAGTCTCCACGCCCAGTATTATATGTGGGTACCAGGGATCGAACCCAGGTCCTGGTGCTTGCAAGACAGGTGCCGGAACCACTGAGCTAAATCCCCGGCCCAACCTTTTTTTAGTTTTCAAGACAAGGTCTCACTCTAACTCAAAATAGCCTGGAACTCCCTATGGAGCCCAGGGTGTCCTTGAACTCACTGCGATCCTCCTGCCCCGGCCTCTTGAGCACTGGGATTATAGGTGTGTGCCACCACACTCAGCCCCTCTTGCTGTACTGGGCTTAGACCCAGGGCCTCAAGCATGCTAAGTAGGGGGGCTACCACTGAACTGCACCTCAGCCTCTCCTTCAGTGTTTAAACTTTGTTTTAACTTTTATTTTGCCCCCTTTTTGTTTTTCAAGCTCCTACATCTATAAAGGCCTGCAAGCATCTGAACCCAGAGGCGTTGGCTCCAGAGCCTGTTACTAAGGCAACAGTCCCCCCCACCCCCGTCTGTCTACCTGCAGCAGACAGACCTGGGAGAGAAGGTAAACCATGGCTCAGGTACCAGGTGGGAAAAAATAACATGCAAAACAAAAAAGGAACGAGCCCCAAGGGGTGGGGAAGGAATGAAGTATTTTAAGAGCGTTCAACTGTCAACTGAACACTAACCATATAACTTAGAAAATAACAATGATTTATTTTATATTAAAAATAGTACTAATTTTTTCTAAAAAACAACAGCAATAAAAAAGGATACCTGAATAAACAACTAAAGAAAAACTGAGGCGCTGGTGAGGCTGCACCTCCTATGGGGCTAGTATCATCTTTTAAAGAGTAGACAGGAACAAGGCTGCCCCCAGGCCGGGGGTGTGTGTGAGGGGGAGCCCTGACTGTGCTGACGGTGCAGAGTCCCCTCCCGTACACACTCGCCAGTCAGGAGCTGATCAAAGGTCCTGCTCAAAAACAGATGCCCAGCACGGTTTAGGAGACTCGGGGTGGCATTTCCCTAGGCCTATTTCTGGTTTTTGACACGGGGTCTTACTTTGAAATTCAGGTTGATGCTGAACTCACTATGTAGGCCAGGCTGGCCTCCTACTCATGGCAATCCTCCTGCCTCAGCCTCCTGAGTACTGAGATTACAGGTGTGCACCACCATGCCTACTTTCTCCTTTTCCTTTTTTCTCTTTGTTTTATGCCTAATTTTCTTTACATCTACCAGGAAGAACAGGCAGCTTGTCTCTTCTGCTGGCTTTGGGATTACAGAGCCCTCATGGGGGAGCCAATGTGTAACATACTTGCTAGAAGCGAGTTCAGAGACAGTAACTTGCCTCCAAAAACATTGAGGCCAAAGTATCACCTCCCGAAGCAGGGTCCAGAAAACCCAGCAGCAGCTTCACTGCTGAAATTAAGACACAACCCAAGGTCACTGTGCCCAGGCTCAGGGCTAGTGGCTCTGTCTGTACCACCTGTACTGCGTGCCGCAACGAGAAGCCAGGGCTCCCCAACCTGGCCATTAGGGGGACCCCATGGCTGAGCCTGCACACGCCAATGTTACTGAGGCGAGGACAGGCTGTTTTCTCAGTTTGGAAAATATGCTTTTTGGATGTGGAAACTAAAATAGGGGCAGGGTCTTGCTTTTGTAGTTCAGGCGGGCTCCGAACTCTTATGTAGGCCAGGCAAGCCTCGAACTCACAGCAATCCTCCTGCCTCTGCCTCCTGACTGCTGGGATTATAGGTGTGAGCCACCACGCCCGGCATTGTGGTTACCAAGAATTGAATTTAGGACCTTGTGCTTGCAAGGCAGGTGCCAGAACCACTGAGTTAAATCCCCAGCCCTAAATCAAGCTTTATAAATAAAATGTCGACAGGACACTGAGGAGCGCTGGGCAGAGGAGCGAGTCTCACCTTAAGTGCCGGTTAAGTTCTTCCACATAATTTTTTTGATCAAGGACATCGGTAATTCTTTCATTCCTTATAAAGAACATAGAGAAGGAGGTTTTTAAAATTGTGGTTAATACCATCAACTACTCCCCAGACTTCTATTCACCGTGCAGAAGCAGCAACGTCTTTGAGAACCAGGACTCACAGATGAAGAAATGACTTGTAACTTCACTCACCCACGCTCACGTCAAGCAGTGAGCAGCAAGTGGCACCGGCCAGGCCCAGCAGGGCCTGGACAGGCCTCCCCTCTGGCCAGGCCTGGGGGAGGGGAGGAGAGGGCCGCACACTCAGGGAGCTGCTGCCTGCAAGCAGTACAGGGCCCTCACCTTTCTCCAGGAAGGGACAAAGAGACTTTTCAGAACACAAAGCTGAGCAGTCTAGAAGCCAAATTAGGCTTTTACCAACGAACAGGCCCTCTCTGTAATTTCTTTTTCTCTTTTTTTTTTTTGTTTGAGATAAGAGCCTTGTTATGTAGTCCAGGCTGATTTCAAACTCACTACGTACCCCAGACCAGCCTCGAACTTGTGGTGATCCTCCTGCCTCAGCCTTCTGAGTGCTAGGATTATAGAAGTCCACCCGTCTGGCTCTACTTTTTTTTGAAACATTCAGAATAAATTTTAAGTTTCAAGTGCTTGAGCCTTTGTAGTCAGAGTACTCCAAGTGGGGGTCCTGCCAGTCCCCTCCTCGGTGGGTTATACTGTGGGAGTTCTGGTCAGAGTGTGAAAGGCAGGGCCACAGGGCGAGGTGCTCAAACACATCCTGGCTTTCCAGGGAAAACCTTCCCACCCTTGCTAGTCCCCAGGCTGTTGTACCCCTCTGGAAATGTCGCATGTACATGAACACAAAACATATAAACATGTAGCATACCTTTTTAAAATAATGTTAAAATACCAAACACACTTGCACTTAGTGCGGGCATATCCTTTGTACTATAATATAACTGGCATGTTATCCACATTGCTATTTTTCTTCTTTCCCTAGGTAACTTCTTATTTATTAGGTGACTTCTTTTACAAAGACTGCTCTTATTTATAAGGGTGAAGGAGAGCTTTGTGTTCTCTGTAGTCAGAGTACTCCTATGGGGCTGCACCTCCTATGGGGCTAGAAGGGTGGCGGCATGACAGTACACTCAAGATGCACCACGATAAAAGGCCCAGAGCAAACTGCCCTCCCAACGTGACCAGCGCGGGCTGGAAATCCACATGGGATTGGCACGACCCACGCCGGGTGTGTGGCTCGTGGAGCCGGAGCCCTGGGTACTCCAGGGCGTCTGGGCCTGGCCCCTCCTGTCCCGCTTCCAGATGCCAGAGCAAGCAGCGTCCCTTCCCCACACTCTCCCACCACGGGCTATCTGCTGGGGAGCCAGCGGGCACGACTGAACTCCCTGAGCTCAGAGCCACGGCCAGCTTCGCCTCTTACGTAGCTGCGGTTGTGAGGTGGTTTTTCCGGAAGCTGGGGAGCCAGCCCACACAGCGGTTCACACAGCACCGTTCTATTTCCTTCCAACAAACTGTAGGGCCGGTGTACGACCAAGAAACACATTCCTGCACGGAGTGAGAAGGGGCTTGAGAGCAGCGGAGAGAGGGGCTTGCTCCCGGGCAGGAATGGGGTGAGATGGAGGTGACAGAAGGGGCAGTGTGAACGGGCAAACGCCACACGCAGCGCTCCATTCCCGAAACAGTGAGGATGCTATTGCACTGCCTACGTAGAGAAGCAGCTACATGAAAGATAAATTTCAAAGCAAAAAAATAGTGCTTTTTGCCACCACTTCATTAAAACTGAAAAGAGTAACACTGACCCATGCAGTACTTACTCTCTGCCACTATCAGGGTCCTGCACGCCCTTGAGGTAGAGGGAGAAATCGATTACCCCAACCTAATGGAGGTAAAACGCACAGGTTCAGGAAAGGACAACATTTCCCACTGTCTGCAAGCCGCCAGTCTTGAGAGGGGGACTTGACACGACCACTGATAACTCAAAGATACACTGTTTATATAGCTGAGCAAAGTCCTTTGTGCCCAAAGTAATTTAAAAAAGACTTAGATTTTCAGCCTAAAAGAGTGACGCATCTGAGCCCTTCTCTCCCCGAAGTTTGGTAAGATGCTCCAGTCTGTGCTTGAGGGAGAACTCTGTCACTCCTCACCCATCTGAACATGGAGGCTTTGTTCCTCTCTCCAAGAGGGAGGAGAGCTTTGTCATGAAATATAGCATGTTTCCAATGCCCGCCTTGCAAGTGCAAGGTCCTGAGTTTGATCCCCGGTATCAAGAAAAAAAAAAAAAAAAAAATAAAGCATGAGAGAGCAGGGGAAGCTACTGCTGTTTGAGACAGAGGAGCGCTGCATACAACCTAAATGTCTGCGTATGAGGAATACATCACTAACACTGGTCATGCAGAACCATAACAAAGAGGGTCAGGACTCAAACAGCAGCGTCCAGGCCGTGCAGAGTTCATGTGTGACAAAGGGGGGCCCCAAATTAGTAGAAAAACAAAGTATTTAGTAGATGACTTTGAAAAACTGGTTTACTATTTGTAAATCTAGATTCTTAATTCATACTGTGTTAAAACAAAAGACAGAGTGCCAGGCATGGTGGCTCACACCTGTAATCCCAGCATTCGGGGGCAGAAGCAGGACTGCTGTGAGCTTGAGGCTTGCCTAGGCTACATAGTGAACTCAGGACCAGGCTGAACTACAAAGTGAGACCTTGTCTCAAAAATGAAATAAAGGGCCAGGGAGTTAGCTCAGTGGTTCTGGCGCCTGTCTTGCAAGCGCAAGGACCAGGGTTCGATTCCCCGGCAACCACAGTTACCACTGTAACTCTCAAGGGGCTGACAAGAACAGAGGGGCACAGAGGTGAAGGAGGGTCCGTTGTCTTGCCCGGTTCAGGCCCGGCCTGTCCCTCCCCATGGTGCTCTGTTCTGTAGCTGCCCTCCTGTGCCCAATCTCCCGAACAGCCTCCCGCCTGCTGTCCCGGATCGAGTCTCCTCGGTGCTTCCGTGGGCCCATTCAGCTGGCTCAGCCTACACCTGCCGACCTGAACTCTCCTGCCCCGTAGACTTTTCAGTGCAATGCTTAGACCCCGCAGAGCCTCTCCAGGCTCCAGAGAGAGGGCGAACCCCAGAGCCTTGGCCAACGCCTCCCCTTCTGCCGCCCTCGCAGCCTGTGCAGCCCTCACAGAGGGTCCTCTTCTCACTCCAGCCCTCCTGCCGACCGGTGTAAAGCCTTCCACCTGGAACCGAAATCTCTGTTACCTGAGAATCCAAGTCTTCTCCTTTTAGACAGAGGTTGGCATCAAGAACGTTGAGCCCCACCAGCAGGCCGACGATCACGGTACCCTCCTCCTCCATCATCACTGCCTCGGGCTCATAGAACTCGCTGAAAGACAGACCTGGGCAGGGAAGCTGCAGGACCTGCGCCCGCGCCCTCCCCACACCACCTCTGCCAGCCTCACTTCCTAGGAAGCTATCTGGTGTGAATTTCCTCTTTCCTCTCCTTTCCTTCTACTGTGTCAGGTACCATTTTCATTTTCTCTCTGCTCGTTTGATTTTTTTTTTTTTTTTGAGACAGAGTCTCACTTTGTGGTTCAGGCTGGCCCTGAGCTCAGCCTCAAACTCACATCACAATCCTCCTGCCTCTGCCTCCCGAGTGCTGGGATTACAGGCGTGAGCCACCACGCCCGGCACTGTGTTATATGGTGGTGACTGCTGCTGGGCGTGAGTCTCCACGCCCAGTATGGTATGTGGTTACTGGGGATCAAACCCAGGTCCTTGTGCTTGCAAGACAGGAGCCGGAACCACTGAGCCAAATCCCTGGCCCCATAGTTTGATTTTTTTTTTTTAAGATAGCGCCCTGCTCTGTTGCCCAAGCTGGTCTGGAGCTCACACCTCTGAGGCGTGAACACGGGACTGCAGGCCTGTGGCCCCCACGTGATGGCGACGCTCTCGGGCGAAGGGCTCCTTGTGCAGCACAGTGCATTAAGGTGAGACAGACTTCAGCGGCAGAGCCTGTGGGAGCCCCATGCCCTCCCCCTCCGCTCAGGAGGTGGGCTGTGTTACTTCATCACTTGGGCTCTGGCCCAAGCACCTGGGACAACTAATCATGCACCCAAGTCCCTACACCTGGTGAGCTGAGAGCTCGTTGATTATCTCAGGCGATTCAGTAGTGATGAGCAGCAGGCAGTCCACCTCCTCTGCCTTCTTCCTGTGCCCAGGATGGACGGTTTCACTTAGGACAGTCCCTGCTCGTGGCCGTCCGTCCTGACCACACCCTGCCTCTGCTGTCTGCCCAGCTCTTCCTCCAGCCAGCAGTGCTGTCTCCACCCTGCTACTCCGAAAGCAGCCTCTGGTTCCAAGGACAAACTCTCCTCCTCCTTGTCCACCGAGCAACATTTGCTGCTGTTTTTCTCCTCATATCCTTGTCACTTCTGCACACAGAGGACTCTACCTGCTGCCTGCTGCTGCTTCTGGCCACCACTGATTTCCCAGTTTATAAATCTGGTGGTTTCCACAATGAGTCTGTACTTGTGCATGAGAGGGAATTTAAGAACAATTCTTTCACTGGGATAAAATCTGTAACTCAAAATTATGAGTGTAATCAGCTAGTAGTAGTAGTATGTGCCTGTATTCCAGCACTATGGGAAGCTGAGGCAGGAGGATCACAAGTTCAAGCCCAGCTTGGGTAACATGGTGACTTAAGAAGACCCTGTCTCAAAAAAGAAAAAAAAAAAAAGACCAGTAACATTAAAAATAAAAAAAGGGGCTGGGGATGTAGCACAGTATAAAGACCCTGGTTCAATCTCAGAACTGACACACACTCCCCAAAAAGCAAACTCAAAACCAAAATCCCCCCAAAACATTTAAAAAGTCATACATTTCTGTGATAGCCACTTTAAATTTTTCCTGATTGTAAGAGGTATAAAATTTTACTAACTAGATATGGAATCTAGAATTGGCTAATATAGGTATATTCTGTTAAAAGAAGCTGTACTCTGTATTTTAAAATTGTCCACTGTAGAAGCTGGACACAGTGGCACATACCTATAATCCCATTACTGAGGAGGCTGAGACAGGAAGACTGTGAGCCAGAGGCCAGTCTGGGCTACACAGTGAGATTCTGTCTCAAAAACTAAAACACAACCATGAAATATAACTGTCCACTACACTTAATTCTGAAGCAATTCTTAGTTATCATCTAATCTAATGAAATGGAATAGGCTATCAGTTACCAACTCTATGGTATTTTTGAAGAATTATCTTCAAAATGAAAAGTCATTATGAATCTTCATTCATCATGACTTTATATCAGTGCTTAGCCATTAAACTAAGCCACAGAATATTTAAGATTAACAATGACTTCTTCGAAAGCTGTGAACATTACATATTCTTATTTTCATTCAAACTGCCACTCAGAATCATGCTGTCACTATTTACAAAGCAAACAAAACGCAGAGCGGGCCAAGGATTTAGCTTTGTCTCGGGGGTGCTGTGCCTGTCTGGCATACACAAGGTCGGAGCTCAGCTCCTGGCTGGAAAGGAGGAAAGCAGTGGCAGGTGGTGCCGTACCTTAAGAGGTGCTTATTGTCTATCAGCACTTTGAGATAGTCTGCGAGCTTCTTCTGCATGAGGGCGAGATGGAGCCAAGCTCGACCTCTCCCCGCGGCCGTCCTGGAATTCGAAGAGAGAGCAGCTGTGTGGTGCTTGTGCCAGCGACAACAGACACAGAAAGCAGCGCTCCTGTTCAGCCGCAGGCGTGCAGGCTCACACGCACGGCAGTGGACACGGAGCAGAGGGCTTGAGAGTGGGGACTGTGCGCACGTGGACAGCACTAAGCCACGAAATTCTCATTTGTAGAAGACAAAATGAGATAGAAATGTGCATGGATAAGATTTCCCAGGGAGCCAGAGAATACCAGGTGAGTTTGGTGTGATGGATACTCTTTCAAAAGACTGACTAGATGGGGCTGGAGATTTAGCTCAGTGGTTCCAGCATCTGCCTGATAAGTGCAAGGGCCTGGGTTTGATCCCTGGTAACCACATATCACAATGCCGAGTATGGTGACTCTCAAGGCTAGCCTGAGCTACACAGTAAGTTGGGGGGCAGCCTGAACTACAAAGAGAGACCCTGTCTCAAAAAATAAAAAATTTAAAAATGCTAACAGATAACACAGTGATGCTGGTGTTGAAGCCTCCCAGACTTCTACTGGCATGGGCATAATGGTGCACTTGTGGGTGAGGCTGTATTTTCAGTTGTGGTAAATTACATATGTCAACTCTGCCATCTCAGCCAGGTTTACACACACACTTTTAGCGTGAAGTCCTTCACACTGCCGGGTGATCAGGCTCAAAGGCTGCAGTTTTGAAGAGGTCCACATTACTCATTGAAAGAGATGACTTTTAATCATAGAGCTAAAACTCAGTAAGGAAAAGGAGATTTTGTTCTAAGCAGAATAATCGCATTAGTAACACCTAAGAAGAAAAAGCAATACGCAGTTAATAATTGCCACGAAAAGAAGCTTGCAGGGCCAAAGACTTGGCTAGATGTGGGTCAGATGCCCCCTAGATTTCAGAAGCCAGGCTCAGGAGACTTAACCTAATTTCAAGAATAAAAAGGCTTTGAACCCTGGCCCCACAAATGATGCTAAATCAAAGTTAAAAGGAAAAAATAAAGTAGGAAAAAATGATATGTAATGTTGTCAAGGTAGAACTAAAGGCTGAGATGGGCTGCTTAGTAAGACTGTGAAATGATGCAACTTTTCTAGCTGAGAATCTGATGACAACAGATTTCAAAATTTAGCTTCCTGCCATAGGTACTGAAGTGATAATTTAGTGTAGACACAAAAAGTAGATTTGGGGATGGTTACTACATCATGGTGAGAATACAGTGAGAATCTGAGGACAACTGCAAAGTCCACATGGGATTTTCAGAATTAATTACACAACAGGACGCTACTAAAAGTGAGCGGAGGTGACGGGTGAGGTGTGGTGGTGCGGAGCTATAACCCCAGCACCACGCGAGGCCGAGGAAGGGGGCCACAGGTGTGAGGCAAAATCTGGCAACTCAGTAAGAGTTCTGGCCCTCCCCACCTTTTTTGGGGAACAGGGGTTGAACTCCGGACCTTGCACTTGCCAGGCAGGCAGCAGCATCACTGAGCCGCATCCCAGGCCCAAGATTCTGTCTCAAAATAAAAAAGACTGCAA
>PVIR01002667.1:65867-86804 GCA_004026965.1 Petromus typicus
TCCTCCTGCCTCTGCCTCCCGAGTGCTGGGATTACAGGCGTGAGCCACCACGCCCGGCACTGTGGTATGTGGTACTGGTTGCTGCTGGGTGTGGGTCTCCACACCCAGTATTGTTATGTGGTTACCGGGGAATCGAACCCGGGCCCTTGTGCTTGCAAGACAGGCGCCGGAACCACTGAGCTAACTCCCCGGCCCTTCAGTCCAATCTTAAGAAGAACGTACTCAGCCTGACCATGATGAAAGTCAGTGAGATTTCAAGGGTTGTAGAACACACAGGATCTGTGATCTACTCCTGGCTCCTCTTGTTACTTGCTAAGAGGACTTGGGCAAGTTACTTCATCTGTTTCAGTCTCTGACTCCACACTGTCCAGGGGGCCCAAGGGCTGCCCTAGTGACCTGTAGGATGACAGGAGTTAAGGAAATGTCCTCAGAACAGTGCCTGGCCGGCAGCAGATACTCAGGGTGGGAGCTAGTATGTTTTAAAACCAGCAGGCTGGCTCCATGGAAGTGTCAAGCAAATGCTGAATGTTAGGTCCCCCACAGGAGACAGTAGCTCATGGACCCCGAAAGGCCCTTGGAAGTGCCAGATTCCATGATGATGTCTTTTTTTTTAAGAGCAGAAAAATTTAGGGGCCGGGGAGTTAGTTCAGTGGTTCCAGCGCCTGTTTTACAAGCGCAAGGACCAGGGTTCGATCCCAGATAACAACATACCATACTGGGCGTGGAGACTCACGCCCAGCCAGCAGCAATCAGCACCACATACCACTGTGCCGGGCGTGGTGGCTCACGCCTATAATCCCAGCACTCAGGAGGCAGAAGCAAGAGGATTGCTGTGATGTGAGTTTGAGGCTGAGCTCAGGGCCAGCCTGAACCACAAAGCGAGACCCTGTCTCAAAAAAACCTTAAAAAAAAAGAGTAGAGAGGGCCGGGGAGTTAGCTCAGTGGTTCCAACGCCTGTCTTGCAGGCGCGGGGGCCCGGGTTCGATTCCCCGGTAACCATATAACAATGCTGGGTCCCACACCCAGCAGCAACCAGTGCCACGTGCCGCGGTGCCGGGCGTGGTGGCTCACGCCTGTAGTCCCAGCACTCGGGAGGCAGAGGCAGGAGGATTGTGGTGTGAGTTGGAGGCTGAGCTCAGGGCCAGCCTGGGCCGCGGAGCGAGACCCTGTCTCAAAAAACCTAAAATAAAAAAAAAAAAAAAAAGAGTAGAGAAATTTATTAGTAAATAGGAATGGGGAATAGGAATAGCTCCTGAGCGAGAGGTGGGATCCCAAATGGGTTGCTCCATGATGTCTTGTGTTTTAAGCAGCAATTGATTTGAAGTGTATGTGTGTGGTCCTAAGGACAAATCTAGACATGGTAAATAATCACTGGCCCCAGCCTATTCACAACTGCCCCTGGTTCTGGAATCTAAGATCTGGCCTGTACTCATGCTTTCCAACTATACCCACATTCCAGGAGTGTTCACAACAACTCCTTTTTTTCTGACTGCTTGTTAACAACGCCGCTTCAGCCCATTTGACCTGGACGGCAAGTAGAAGTTACTGTACTAATTAAAAGAAAACGAAACTGAGGCTAAGAGAGGTGGAAATCTTGCTTAAGATAATGTGGGTCACAAAGAGGAGGAATGGGGTTAAAGTTTAAGTGGGGTATGGTACATACTACAATTTGTTCCACGTTAGAAAAGGTTTTTATCAGCAAGAAATTGAGAAATGGGTAAATATGAGGGAATTTTTTAAAAACATCAAATTGGTATTACTACTTCTCACTCACTTTAATTCTGGCAGATTTCTGACACTAGTAGCTATATCTGATGCTTCTGGACAAAGTTTCTCCACCAGCTCCAAAGGACCAAAGAAAGATTTATTTTGGCCAATAAAACTCTTCTTAACTAAAAGGGAAAACAAAAGTGTTATTCACAAGAACAGGTTGCAAAACTGCTTCAGGGCCCACAGTCTTTCTCCCAAATGCCAAGTGAATGGGATGGAGCGCCACTGCTTGGCCTTTCCGATCCTGTCCCAGGGCCTGGGAATGGCCAGAACGAATCAGCTCCTCCTCCCTCTGGCAACAGCTTCTCAACACACTTGCTGAGCCCTTTCTCTAGTGCCCTGGAATAAACCAGATGGAGTCTATGCTCACTGGAAATCTTTCCCCTTTTTCCTCCTGGTGGGAACATCAATGCTTGGCTTCTAGCAATCACCATTGCATCATCACTGCCTTAGGAATCTGCGTGGTCTCCTTGCTCCCACCGTGTCACCTCCCACCACTGCAGTTCATTCCGAGCACAGCTGGAAGTTCATTTACAAGTGCAAGTTCACCCTAACACTGAAGTCCTCAAAACCCCAAAATCCCTAATCCTGATCCTTGCCCTAAGGCTTATTTTTTTGGTCCAAGACATGAACAAAAACCCTCCCCCAAATCCTCCAAATACACATAAGACAAACGCTAAATCCATAAGACCTTTAAGGACCACCATGGTGGATCTCCTTCACACTCCCTTGACCTCCTATAGCATGCTCTCTCAGCACGCCTCAGTTCTGGGAGTGCTCCTAAAGCAGAGGTTGGTCCTACTCAGGATCTTGAGTCTTAGTCCCCCCATCTCTGGAGCTCTGGCTCCTTCTCCGTAGGTCCCAGTTCACATTTCACCTCCCGCCTCGGCTCAAAGCTTCTTTCCTTAATTCTCTATCATTTAACTGCTTTTGTTTCCATGACTTTGTGGCAGTTTGTAATTATGCTTGTTTCTGTATTTACTGTCTGTCTTGTCTTCTAGAACTGCGCTGTCCAAGGCAGTGAGAGGCCACTTATGCTGCCTGCAGGGCACTTGCCAGTGTGAACGAGGAACAGAACTGCGATTTTCTGTAAGTGTAAAACACAGTGGACTTCCAAGCCTTGGTGTAAAAAGAATGTAAAATGATAATAAAGCCTCAAAATAATGACTTTGTGTCAAAATGATATTTCAGATATACTAGGATCAGTAAAATGTATTATTTGTATTAATTTCATAAGTTTATTTTTACTCTTTAAGCGTGGCTGCAGAAAAGTAAAAGCTGTTTATGTCTATGCACCTTTTTGTTGGACAGCGCGGCTCTAGACACCTCCTGAGGGCAAGGGAGTTGCTCTGCACACAGCTACCACCCTGCAACCATGGCACGCCAAGCCATCACCGAGCCCAAGTGTCGCTTGGGGGCTCCAGGCTCACCTTTCAGCCCGTGTTTGAGGCAGTGCTCCATCACCACGAAGAACTGCTGCAAGGGGGCATGGTCTGTGTCCAGGCTGCGGCCCAGGCTCAGGGCAGACTGGAGCAAGACCTTGATGCTGAGTTTCATCATGTGCATCAGGTTGGCACGCTCCTCCATCATCTGGCTTCGGGAAGCTGTGGGGAAGAGCATGCACACAGTCTTTAGTGGATTGAGGGAGCTTCGGGATGGACAAGTGGGACGCCAGGCACTGGAGAAATGCCCGGTCTGCACGGCGCAGACACGCTAGCAACGGGTTCGTGGTCAGTTGGCCACTGCCCCTTGGAAGTCACAGCTCTACATGGGCCTCAGAGGCAGCTAAGCCTGCTACTCCGGAGGCCTCGCACTAGCGAGTGTGCGCGTTGCCACGGCGACCGCTCTACCAAGATGCGCTCTGATTGGTGCTTCCCATCACCCCTGTGTCATTTCCGGCCAATAAAAGAATTCAAACTCCCATTTTAAACTCTAGAGCATGCTGGGAAAGCGAACCGCCCTCCCACCTTCCTATTGGGTGAATCAGCACAGGCCACGCCCACTAACAACAGACGCCATTTTGCGCTGTCCCCCTCTCGGCCACTCAGAGCGCACTTTTGTCTGACTGAACTGGCCGGTCTCCCTCCCCACAGTTCTGGACTCGGAGTCCCCTCGTCGCTGGTCTTTCATCCGAGAGTAGTGGATGACAGTCCTGAATTTTACAAACTTTTTGGAATTAAAACCGTTAAGAGTCGTGAGTTTAGCTGTTTAGCGACTCTCACCAAACGCGTGCCGACTGTCCCCTCAGCCAGGACGCAGGCGACAGCAAAGGCCCTCAATCCCTGCCATACCCGGCGGGAGACCGCCTGCGCTGCCCCCACCCCATAAACTCCGAGTGGATGGACATTAAGAAAGTAAGTTTGTAATAGAGGTCGTAAGTAAACATTGAGACACCCTGGGATTCGAAATTCTAAAATGTCTCTGCAAAATCCAAGAGGGTTGAGGGAGAGCTGCTGAGAATAAGTAATCGAAACTTGTCATCCTGTGAAGAGGGGAATGTGAGTCAAGTAAAGTTGTCGGGCAGGAGTAGCTTATTTTTATTATTATTATTTTTTGGTACCTGAGATTGAACTCAGGACCTTGTGCTTGCCAGGCAGGCATGATGCCACTGAGCTAAATCTCCAGGAGTGGCTTACTTTTCAATTTCAGCTTCTACACACAGGATTGCCTCGACCCCAGGGTCTTGGAAGTGCTAGGGAAGCGCTCTGCCATAAGCCACAGCCCTAACCCTAAATATAAAAATTAGAAACATTCATGATTAGCCGATGAGATAATGGAAAACAATCTCACCAACAGGAAGGAGACTGTCGGCCAGTAACCAAAGAAAGAACTGCGGAGGTTCCCCTTCAGTAACGCACCAAGCCAGCTGTGCAGCCTTGCAGTCTTCAGCTGGGACAGCAGCGGTGGACTGACTAGTCTTGGGCTGAGCCTGCACCGCAAGTCTGGGCTCCGTTGTTCCTCTTAGAATGCGGTTCTAGCCGGGCGTGGTGGCTCACGCCTGTCATCCCAGCACTTGGGAGGCAGAGGCAGGAGGACTGCTGAGAGTTTGGGGCTAGCCTGGACTACGTAGTTCAGAATCAGCATGAACTATAAAGTGAGACCGTGTCTCAAAAAAAAGAATGTGGGGACCGGGGATTTAGCTCAGCGGTTCCGGCACCTGTCTTGCAAGCGCAAGGACCTGGGTTCGATCCCCGGTAACCACATACCATACTGGGCGTGGAGACTCACGCCCAGCAGCAACCAGTACAGCACCACATACCACAGTGCCGGGCGTGGTGGCTCACGCCTGTAATCCCAGCACTCGGGAGGCAGAGGCAGGAGGATTGCTGTGATGTGAGTTGGAGGCTGAGCTCAGGGCCAGCCTGAACCACAAAGCGAGACCCTGTCTCAAAAAAAAAAAAAAAAAAAGAATGTGGTTCCAGAAGATGCACGGACCCAGGGACTCTGGGACCCAGGATGCGGGGTGCCTCCCTCCCGAGGCCATTGTGCTTTCACACACTATTGTACTTTAGTTTCTGGTGAAAGGGTGGCTTCTGCTGGGCAGTTTGGGCAGTTAAACATCTTATTGAGACCCCGTCTGAAAATAAATAAATTTTTATGGAAGGACTAGGGAAAGTCACTTTGAGAGCCCTGTGTTCATCCCCCCAGTCCCACAAAACAAAGCAACTCTCCCTGCCAACTGCACACACACGTCTGACCTCAAGATCCCTAGGTGAAATAGAGGCTCTGGGAATACTCTGTATGACACACTTCTTTACAAACTGAAAACAATGATATAAAATTTATAAAATATTTTGTCCAGTCTAGCCTTGAACTCCCGGGTTCAAATGATTCTCCTGTCCCAGCCACCAGAAGAGCTGAACTATCCACAAGTCTCTACATAATTTAAATGGCACATGGCCTCCTTGCTGAAGTACATTCGTGTGGACATGTATGCTTTGTTACTCATCCTTTGGAACTCTAAAAGCAAGATGTAGGTCATGTATACATAAAGCTGGTCTTTGCCCAGTTGACAAATGAGTATACCTATCATATAGGAAGGCCACACAGTTAGCAAACACCAGTGCAAAATTCAGAGTGGAAGTTCTCTCACTCCCAGGGCCCTACAGGGCTGGGATGGCACCTCAGGCACGGGGCAGGTGAGAGGCCCTCCCCGTCCCTCTCCACACCCCGGAGCCAGCCTTGCTGCCACCCTGGGTCACTGGAGAACCAGGAGGATGAAGGCACAGGCAGTTCGGAGTCCAGGCACACTGTGCGGGCTCCTGTTTCCGTCACTACTCTAAGGGGGAAAGTGAGTTTCCAATGCGCACTGTTCATCACGTATTTATTATCTGCTCTTCAGCTAGGCTCAGCCCATTGTATTTAGCAATGAACAGCTGAAGTTTATTATAGTCATGAGCTGCATAATGATGTCTGTCAGTGGTGAGCCAATCTACAAGACTACAGGAAGTGGAAAGATCCCAGCACTCAGTGACACTTGAGCTGCTGCAAACTATAGGCAACACATTCCTCACATGTGGCAATGCTAGTGTAAACAGTCAGTGGTATGAAAGTTGACCATCCAATTATGTATTGCAAAATTCCTGTCTAATGGCCACGTCACATTCCCATGACAAGACGGTTAACTGAATTGGTCCCTAAAGCAGGAAATGTGTATATTATGTACATTACAATATTCAGAACAAAGAAGTGGCCCAAAGAGACTCTAACTTGATGACTTTGCTTTGATTTGTATAACTCTTACATACAGTACTGTTAATTGTACAACAGAACCTAAAATTACAGTACTGTACCAGACAGTACAATCAGCAAAAATGACAGCACTTTAAAAACAAGGTGTACTGTACAAAAAAAGATGCTGAGGCTCTATCAAGTCATACGAAATGTACAAAACAGACAGGCTGTAGGTCCAAGCAGTGGGTTGTAAGTCTGAAGAGCATGACTTGGTTTTAAGTTCAAAAGTCACTGAACAGGTAGATCATTAAAAGGGGAATATTTGTATTTTATAGTGTTAATTAATGGTTTGTGTATCTACTACCTTATGTTTATTATAGTTATTTTAGCATGTATTCCCACCCCCTATCTAAGGGTTAAACGTAGGGGTTTTGCACTAAGCAATATTCCCACTCCATTTTTTTTACTTTTTACTTTGAGTGTCACCAGGCCTGGCAACAAATACTCCTATTTAAGAAAAATGTTACAGTAGACCCTTGACTTAAGAACTCACTTGGTTCCTGAGGGCTGGTTGTCATTCAAGTTGGTTGTTAGTTTTAAAAAGTTTAAAAAAATACAGTTTTAAAAATAGGAAAAAGTTCATGGAATAAGGATATAAAGATTTCTGTAGTCATATGATAATGTGTGCTTTAAACTGTTATTTCAAGAGTCAAAAAGTTTAAAAAGTTTATAAAGCACAAATTACTGTAAAGTATGTTAATTTATTATTGAGGACCGAAAATCATTTTTTTTGGAGACAGGGTCTCGCCATGTAGCCCAGGCTGCCCTTGAACTCTCAGCGATCCTCCTGAATCAGCCTCCTACGTGCACCATGCCTGGCCAGAAAACCACTTTTTACAGATGCTGTGCAGCTGCACTGTGTCTGAAGTCTGCAGCAGGGTGCAGTCACCACCTGGAGCCACTTCATAGCCTGCTGCGTCATTTCGGGGTAAGTGTCCCATGCTGGTCACCATTTTACCTTTCACACTGTTTTAACTGTGCTTTCAGACGCGTAAACATCGCAGCAGTATGCCCATGGCAGCAGTATGATGTACACACGGGCCTGCAGCCAAGGAGTGATGGGCCGCCCTGCACAGCCAGAGCGGCCACGCTCCCCGGGCTGTGTGAATCTGTGCTGCAGTGTTCACGTGGTAAAAGCATCTCACAACAGTCTTCTCAGAAAACGTCCATGATGGGCCACACGACTGACTTGTTTACTGCATAGCAGAAGCTAATGCAGGGGCCTCAGGAAGATTCCGTGCCTGACTCTCAGGATAATCGGAGCAGACCACCCAACACCTTGATTTGTGCAGAAGTCTCCAGAAGGGTGGTGAGCTAGGGGCAGCCAGTCCTGGGTTGAGCAGGCTTCCTATTACCTCTAGTCCTCCTTCCTGCTGCCAGGATTGAAACCACCATCCACAGTCTGTGCACATCAGCCTGCTGCAGGGCAAAGGACCGCAGTGTGTATAGCTCTGCCTTTTAGCACTTTTCCATGGCAGCAGGAATGCTGTGCACTGTGCTGTCCATGTTGGCTGCATGTGGGCCTCGGGCACCTGCAGGTGTGGCTGCTGTGCCCGAAGAATCAACTTAGTTCACTTGGAAGTTACTGTATCCTTATGTTTCGAACCTGAGTAAGAAGTAGCATATGGTGTGTATGATGTATGGTGTGTATGTGATATACAGGTGACTGTGTGTACTTTGAATACTGGGAGAGAGAGGGTTGAGGAGAGCTAAGGCTGAACATTAGGGAACATCTGTTTCATTTTGCTTTGTTTCCAAGACAGGATTTCACTATGCAGTTTTTTTCCCCCCACTGTGTAGTTTAGTCTGGGCTTACTGTGTAACTCACTATGTAACTCTTAGCAATCCTACTGCCTCTGCCTCCCAAGTGCTGAGGATTATAGTGTGCACCACCACACCTGGCTCGGGAGGATTTTAAATTTTCACAAGAGAGTAGAACTAACAGAGTATCTTTATCTTAAAGAGGAGGCATACACGTGAGGGAAGGGAGGGAGTATCTTGGTTTTTACTCATGTACTCCAGCCTTAAAAAGCCATTTAAGCTGGTCATGGTGGTGCATGCTTGTAATGCCAGCATTTGGGAGGTTGAGGCAGGTTGCCACAAGTTTGAGGCCAGCCCGGGCCACACAGCAAGACCTTGTCTCAAACAACCAAAATGGAAAAAAAAAAAAAAAAAAGAGTAATAATTACAGGAAATTACAGAGTTGTTTTTCCTATGTTCTTTCATCTGTGCTAAATTTATAGTTTTCCAAAAAAAGAAAACCAAAACAAAAGACTTGTCCTGCGGTGTCCGTGGAGCCACAGAGTTCAGTCCCCTCCACACAGTGATGGGGTACTGCACAGAGCCCGGGGACGCCCTCCAGCGTGGGGCCACACATCCGCAACAGCTGCACGGCTCGGACTCAGACTCAGTTACCCGGTGTCACGCCGTTAGCCTGCACCTGCTTGTTTTTAATGTAAGACACTAAAACAAAAAGCCACCATTATTTCATGGATAGGTGATTCTCAAGCTCAGTGGTGAATTTTTCTTTTGTTATTTTTTTGTTGTTCTTTGGTGGTTTTTATTTTTGTTTGGGATTTTGTTTTGGTTTTTGAGACAGGGTCTTGTTATGTAGCCCTCACTGACCTTGAACTCACGTTGCTCTTCTTTCTCCAGACTTGCAATGTCTGGGATTTTCATTTGTAATAATATATAAATTTTTGCATACATTTTTGTACATTATAACTTATTCATTTTTCAGTTTTAACAGTATTTGTTTTGCAAATCTTTTTTCCATTACAGCATCAAATAAAATGTATAAAATTAGATGATTCTAATTATATCTCATCAGAGGAAAAGATAATGACCTATCACTCTCAAGATGAAGATGCATTAAGAATTAAGTGAATGTAATTGTGCTTTTTAGATGAATATATTCTTGTGATCAATACATTCGATGAACATGGTATAGATCTAGATATGAATGCAGAAGATCCTGAGGGAGAATAGTACTGATTATATTAAAGAAATGTGACAGAATATGAACCCAAGGGCCAGGTGTGGTGGTGCATGCCTATAATCCCGGCACTATGGAGGCTGAGCCAGGGGGATCATCCTATAATCCTGGCACCTGGGAAGCTGAGGCAGAAAGTTGAGTCTGAGGTCAACCTAAACTATACGGGGAGACTGTCTCAAAAAACAAAACAAAATAAGAACACAAGCACACAGAACTGAAAAATGTGGCACTTCTAATATATGTTAATTTTACTGATCCTTTTGTGTTGTATAAATTACTCATTTTATAATACATTCAAAAGTGTAGTTGAAGATGCACATGTTATACAATGTGGCTTTAGTAGAAAAAGAAAACATCAGCAATGCTAAGAATCTTACAGTTGGCAAGATGAAAACCCTTATAGATATATTATTTATAGAGATACCTTCACCACATATTGAGTCTGTTTGTCTAAAAATAATATGCATGCCAATGGACATAAAGTATGCCATGCAACATGATCTCTTTTTTTTTTTTTTGGCTATTTTGAACTGGCTACATTTCTCTGACACCTGCAGGACTAAGGATCCCAGGGTGAGGTTATTTAGCTCAGTGGTACCCTACCTACCTCACAAGTGCAAGGTCCTGAGTTTGATCCCTGGCACCAAAAACCAAAAACAACCCCCCCCCAAACCTGAAGATTCCCTCAATAAATTTAGAAAAATTATGGAGGAAATTAGTACATTCAAGCGTGCAGTAAAACCTGAAAAATGTAGTGACAGATGCAAGTATAATTTATGGTAAGGATTCCTACATTTGCATCTATACATCAAAGGAAAATGGCACAATTATGGGATAAAATTATACAAATTGTGCATGCCTAAAGGTTATATCTGATTCCCTTGTCTATGCCAGAGAGAAGGCAAACCATTCCAGGCAAGGGTGTTGTTACAGTCAATTCAAAATTAATGAACAGATTATTTGAAATTGCACCGTATATACAGACAGTTACTATTCAAGTGTACTCCTAGCACAAGAACTTCTACAGAAAGAAAACTCTTTTTGGAAGCACAGTACAGTCAAATAAAAATTTTTGTCAGGGGTCGGGTATTTAGCTCAGTGGTTCTGACGCCTGTCTTGCAAGCGCAAGGGCCTGGGTTCAATCCCGGGTTAACCACATATCTACTGGGCGTGGAGACTCACCCCAGCAGCAACCAGGAGCATATACCACAGTGCCGGGCGTGGTGGCTCACGCCTGTAATCCCAGCACTCGGGAGGCAGAGGCAGGAGGATTGCTGTGATGTGAGTTGGAGGCTGAGCTCAGGGCCAGGCTGAACCACAAAGGAAGACCCTGTCTCAAAAAATCTAAAAAAAAAAAAAAATTTTTGTCAAGCAGGCACTGGAACCACTGAGCTAAATCCCCAGCCCAAATCAAACATTTTTATCACTACAAAAAAGATAAAACAAAAATGTGGTGAAATCATAATCTTGGAAAATCATTCTGGTATAAAATTTATGAAATGGACTGTTAAATCGTGCACATACTCTGAGCAAAGAAGCATCTAGAAACAAAACCTGATCTTATGTTTGACTACAATAATGCAAAGAAGGCAATGACCAAGCAGACCAGAGGTCATCACATTTCCCTTCCTTAAGGAAAACAGTATGGTATACAATTTTTTTTTTTTTTTTGGTGGGACTGGGGATCAAACTCAGGTCCTTATGCTTCCATGGTAGGCGTGGTATCACTTAAGCTAAATCCTCAGCCCCTAAAAAATTTAATACAGCCAATTTATGGGAGAGCAGTTGTAAAAGCATTTTATATATAGACCAGCAATGAGGTACTTGTAAGATTTCCACGTGAAGGTTTAGATAATTTATTATCGATAAACTGTTAACCCGTGAAGAAATGCTATGGGCACAAATTACTCGAAAACGTCACTTCATAGAAGCTTATTTAGGATCGCCAATAAATGCACTCGATGGGGGGATTTAGCTCAAGCGGTATCGCGCCCAGCTTGGAAGAAATGCGCTCTAGCAATACAGCAATGTTATCAAAATTATCTGAAAAAATGGGTCCCGTTGTCCCAGCAAAGGAAGTCAAATACATTATGACGTTTTGTGCCCTCTGCACAAGTCACTCGCCTTTGTGTAGAAAATATTTTAAAGAAGTTCACGAATATGAATAGATTTAATGAGAAAGACTTGACTGTTGTGATACATTTTGATTGTTGTGGGCCGCGGCGGTGCACACCTGTAATCCAGCACTCAGGCGGCTGGGACAGGGTTCCCTGGAGTTCTGGGACCGCCTGAGCTACACAGTGAGTTCCAGGCCGGCCCGGACTACACAGTGAGATCTTGTTTCAAAAAACAAAACAAAAAATTGGTAGAAATGGTATTAATTAATATTTACATTGAGCTGTAATTATTCAAATTCAAGCAACTAATTAGGTAGGCCCATTTACAGACTTTTTATTAGCTTTATCAGTAAAAAGGCCGTGATGGTGATCAGCCCCCCGAGGAGCACCGAGGTGCCGCGGGCCGCCCGCTCGGGACCTGGCGAGACCGCGCGCCCCGCCGCCCGCCGCCCGCCGCCCGCCGCCCGCCGCCCGCGCCTCCGGGTCAGCGCGCACGGCTCGGGCGACCGCCGCGACGAGCCGGCCTGCCCTGCCTGGCCCGGCCCGGCCCCGGCCTACCTGCGCGCGCCGCGCCGTCCCCGCCGCCGTCGCCCAGCCCCGCGGCCGCGCGCAGCGCGCTCCCGCAGCTCGCCGTCAGGCTCCCGGTAGCCCTGCGCGCCAGCGTGAGGATGGGCGCCGGCCACTCCGGCCCCGCGCGGGGCCTCGTCGCACTGCGTAGCTCGCTGGGGCTCGGCAGCTGGCTCCGCTCCACGATCTCAAAGTCTTCGTCCGGCGCCGACCCTGAGTCGGGCGCCGAGCTGCGCTCCCGCCCCGGCGCCGGCCCCGGCGGGCCGCCGTTCTCCCGGTCGGCCATGTCTTGCCGGTCACGTGCCAGCGGGCGGTGCGGGCGGGCGCAGGGGCGGTGCGGGCGGGCGGTCGGGCGAGTTTGCGTCCCAGGCCCGAAGTCCTGGTCGCCGGTCTGTCCGGTCTTACGGCTCGCTTCGCCCTTCTCCGAGGGCTTTGGGGAGTACACGTCTGTGGAAGCATCCATATTCGTCCTAGCGAGGAGGATTTGTTTGCCTGAACGTTGCCTTAAACTTTCCCCCAGAACTGAGAGTGTGGCCTGGTATCTTACTCCCTCCACTTCCTTGTGGCGTTATTTTCTCTTTTTATTTCGTATCTGATCTTTTAAACTCCATTTTCCCACACAGTTGTTCAGAACAAGCCCGAAAGGTAAGTTAGATAGAAATTAATAAAGGAGGAGGCCCATTGAGGGAGCCAGTGCAGATGAGATGCCTGGGGCTTGTGTCTGGAGAGAGCCTGTCAGAGGTGGAGACAGGCCGGGCCTGGGAACCTTGCCCGGGACAAGGGCAGCTGCAGATTATACCGCCTGGGTCTGGTGGGCCCACGTAGGCATCAGATGCACAGGTCGGCGCAGGACACCCGGGCCTCCCTCTGCAGCGATGCCTGTGTTCATTCTCTGATTGAAAGCCGGCCTGTGCTCTGTACCTGCCTCATTTCCGGTTGGATCTGTAGTCGCTAAAGGAGTCTCCTTGTGGCACTGATACAGGGAAACAGGCCTAGCTCCCAACTGCTAAATACCGGAACCGAGAGCTTGTGTTCTCTAGAATCATGACTTTTAGGAACGAAGGAGGTTAAAAGTAGGAAAACTTGATTGAAAAGAAAGCTTCTTCCTAAGAGGGTTAGAAGGGAGACTTGAAAGTGGGTGACCCGCTCACCTCACTTCTCAGGGGCTTTTATGGAGCAAGCCACAAGGTGAGGTGGGTTCAAATTGGGACAAAATAATAGTCATCCAGTAAGATTGGAAGTTGCTTAGGTACAATGAAAAATCACAAAATGGGCAAAACCATGACCAATCAGTAAGATTATAGCAAGTATATTTGCTTAGGTAATACTGATTAAATGACGATCCAATGAAAAATAAAGTCATGTAACAAGCATACAAAGGTTTTCAGTCAGGAGTCTTTCCAGGAGAGGTAGATCAAGGTCCTGGCCCTCCACTCCCGTTAGGAGGTTGTGGCCTATCAATCACTGCTTTTTGGAAGGGGTAGTTTTCTCCTTTGAAAACGCTGACTTTGAGTGAAGGTGCCCTTTCTTGTGGGCTGTCAAGGGCCGGCCTTGTGTAACTGCCTATAAGATGTCTAACTCGCTTACCTGCCTAAAACAGCACTATAGGTTGTGATCTGACCCACTACCCACCTTGTGACTTTTGACTTTGCTGTATAATTTAGCGCTGGCCAAGGAGGTCACCTATTCAGGTCTCCACCTGAAAATCCAGGAACTGTTCTTCTTCCCCTTATTTCCAGTAAAATTCCTCTCACCTCCTGTGATTTGCGACTTTGTTCCACGACAATGCTATGAGACATGCCCTTGGCACTTCTGACATTTAATAGTCTGAAAGTTATTTTCTCAACAACAATACAATTAAGGAAACTCAGGTGAATTAGGGAAGCAGAAAAAAGCTTTTTTTCCCTTCTTTTAAATCTAATAACCATGTAACAGCAACGTGGCAGGAAAGAGAACACAGTGGTGGACTGGAAATTAGAAACTCTGGATTCTACTATTAATTAGCTAGGCAGGATAATAATAGAGCCAACCTCCTTGCTAGGTAAGTCTGTGGGAAGAGCTACACACACAGATAGCAGTGATTGGATTCTTGGCTTGGTTTTCCAGCCGTGGAGCTTAGGCAAGTCACCAAATGCACACAGACTCACTGTCTCTCTTCACCTGGAAAAGAAGAGAGTTTGAGTAAATAAAAACTTGGGGCCAGGGATTTAACTCAGTGGTGCCAGTGCCTGCCTTGCAAGAGCAAGGTCTGGAGTTCAGTCCTCCGGAACCACATACAGCAGTACTGGGCGTGGTGGCTCGTGCACATCAGCAATCAGTACCACGTGCCACAGTGCAGCTGTGGTGGCGGATTGCTGTGAGTTGGAGGCTGGCCTGGGTTACACAGTGAGCTTGGGGCCAGCCTGAACTACTAAAGTGATGCCCTGTCTCAAAAACAAACACAAAACTCACAACATGTTTCACTGGCATTCATCGTCTGCAGAGCGGGGCAGGTGGACTGCTTGAAAACAGAACTGTCGTGTTTGGATGCAGAGCGTTTAGAAATCTTTAAAGGTTGTTGTAGAAATTTGGAAATAAATTGATTTCACCTAAAAACCTGGACTGTAGCCTTCTCTCTGTTCCCTGGAAGATTTGACAAGTTAGAGTTGCTGATGGTCACTGTGTAGGGGGGAGAGGGCTGCTGTTAAAGAAAAAATCATTCCAGACACTGGTCAATGCGGGGTGAGGGTGACTTCATTCAGGATCATCACGGCAGGGTTAGGAGACATTACTGTAGACATTACAGTACATCACACAGTGGAGCAGGTGGCAGCGTCACAACCGGGGTGGGAGTCCAGGTGTGAGGATGAGTGGAAAACTCCTCGGCAGAGCAGAGGGCAGGAGATGCGAGGCCCTCCGGCCCAGACTGTTGCTGATGGCAGGGCAGGGCCGGCACCTGAGTGGCGAAGGATGAGAAGTTGGATTGGATGTGGGACGTGGTCGGATGTGGAGGTGGGCTCTTGCAAAACTAAGAACAGACTTCTTTTTAAATTGAATTTTACCAAAAAGCATTAAGTTACTATGTGTACTTATGCCAACTTCCTGCAATGACCGTATCATTATGTATCCCAAATGCGTACCAATTTAAGAAAAGTATGGAAAGACTGAATTTTACAAGGATGTGAATGGAATCCTCTTCATTAAAGCAGAGGATTTGGGTCACTGGCCCCTTGGAAGCCAGATATTCCCCGGGTCCCACTCTTGGCTCAGTCCACATCACTGATCTTTGCCATCTGTCTCATCTCTAAAGGCTGTGGTAGGCCTGTTACCCTACTGCATAGGAAATTTGGGCAACTTGTTTGAGTTTTTCCATGACTGAGGGCGTGATACTGTGGGGAAAGAGACAAAGATAATTGAGAATAACATAACTGTCCCCTGTCCTTCATGATTTTCCAGCGCTACAGAATGTTAGGTGAGTTATAATGATCATAACGTTATGCTGTTTATAATGATTAAAATGTGGAACTGAATTCCGTTTTTCATAAAAGCAAATCTGGGCTGGGTGTGATGGTGGGTGCCTGTGGTCCCAGCACTCAGGAGACTCAGGCAGGAGGATTGCCAAGAGACCAGCCTGGGCCTCATAGTGTGAGACCAGTCTGGATTATATAACAAGCCCCCGTTTCAGAAAACATAAAACAGAACCCCAAACCCCCAAAACACAGCCCTTCCTTTTTTTGTTTTTTGAGACAGGGTCTCGCTTTGTGGTTCAGGCTGGCCCTGAGCTCAGCCTCCAACTCACATCACAGCAATCCTCCTGCCTCTGCCTCCTGAGTGCTGGGATGACAGGCCTGAGCCACCACGCCCGACACTGTGGTATGGGGTACTTACTGGTTGCTGCTGGGGTGAGCCTCCACACCCAGTATTGTATGTAGTTACTGGGGATCGAACCTGGGTCCTTGCGCCTGCGAGGCAGGCACTGGAACCACTGAGCTAAATCCCTGGCCCAAGAGTTTTTATTTTTTATATTGATTCTCTGGAAGGCTTAACCCTGTCTGACTACCTACAATATTTCTACCTAATTTAGAAGTGTAGCTATTTTTGTTAAATGTGTTAGTGGATTATAATTTTATAGGACAGTGCTTTTGCCTTTTTATAGCTGGAATATAAAATGGTGACATCATGATATCTGTAATTTATCCTAAAATAGTTACACAAAATGGAGTAGGACTTGGGCTACAGCTAAGGGATAGAACATGTACAACATGCATAAAGCTTTGGGTTTGATCCCCAGGGTTAGAGGATAAAAGGTCATGCAAATATGGTGAGAGATTGGCAACTTTTAATTACGTTATTGTATTATCTTCTGCTGTGCTTGGCATCAAACCCAGGGCCTCATACATATTGAGGTAAGTCTCTGCCACTGAATTCATCATTAGCCCTAAAAAGATCTGAATGTAGCTGATGAGTATAAGAGAGTTATTACATATTCTCTGTTTCTCTGAATATGTGAATCTTTATAATAAAACAAAATGCCTATGTAAATGTAAACTCATGAAACAGGAGCCTGTATGTACATATGTATGTATCTATCTTTGTGGTACTGGGGATCAAACTCAGGACCTGTGACTGCCAGGCAGGCACTGAGCCACATACTGGCAGGAGGTAGTTATTTCAGAAACAGTGAAGAAACTCTGTGAAGGGCTTCACTGAGATTTTAATAACAAAGACATAATTGCAGACATAAATTGTTTTATGTTAAATAAAATGTAGAACGTGGTGACATTTAGAGTAAGCAGGGGTTGTTTTGCATAAATTCTCCAAAAAGTTTCATGATATTATGATACAGCACTGTTCAATTTACTCTTGACTCGTAATAAAATTAGAAAAAGAGTACAAAATATTGAGCTTTATCTTTCCCTCAGTGGCTTTCTTGTTTCTAGATGTGTTTGGATTTTCATTTAACTTGTGTTCCTTTAGACATAGGTTGGCCACACGTGAGTTAACCTAAAGCAGCAACTGTCCCTTCTTCACGCTGTTCCCCATGCTGCATGTTCTTGAGGGCTGTGTCCGCGAAGAAACAAGCTGTTTCAGGCGGGGTGGAGCTCCGTGGAGAAGCCCCTTCTGCCTTGCCTGAGTCGGGTCTTGGGTTCGGTCTTGAACACCACAAAGAAATAAAGTTGTTGTGATAAAGTTACTCAGCTCAGCACTTTGAGCCGCTGAGCTCACCCTTCACTTTCTGTTGTTTCAGATCCTTTTTTCTCCCCAAGCCACTGTGTTTTGAAGCTCCTGCTGGTCTCAGCATCCCTTTCTTCTTTCAGTTGCTGGCTGGTCCGTAACCGCCAACCCTGAGTGTCAGTGGCCTTGTGTGGGAAGTGAGGGGCTCTGGGGTCTACTGTGGATGGCGCCCGTGTGTGGGACGGGCTGGCCCTGGTAGAGTGGGAAAGATGCTCAGGGTTCAGCAGGCAGTCAGCTTCCAGCAGGGGACCGTTCATTAGTGGTTAACCCCTTAGTGAATACTCTACCATCCCGAAGACTTCGGTAAATGACCTTGTAAGTGCAAGGACTCGGGTAAAATCTATTCAGGTAATCAGCACACTGTCTGTCTTGAGTTTGGAGCTCTGAGCTTGTTTCGGTTACACATGAGTGGGATGTAGATGCTGCCGCTGAGATAGTACCAAAATCTGATGATTATTTATGAAAATAATCTTGTATTTATTAAAAAATAGCTGGAGACAAGAAAGTTAACCTGAGAATTTGCATATTGTGTCCCTAATAGAAAGAACTGCCCTTATGTTGGCTGAATTGGTGAGAATGTAAGAGATTGGAGCGAAAAACAGGTGAAGTGGGAAGGTCTGTGTAGCGCCCGGCCTGGGGGTTCGTAGCCAAGTCTGAGCCCCGAGGAGGTGGGGGCTCCAGCTCTAAGCATGGCCGGAGAGCGTGGGCTTCCCGGTGTGAGGCTGGTGGGTGAGCAAGTGGTTTCCAGCAGTAGAACAGAAGCAGTGGATCATGTAGTGACAGTTTTGCAACTGAAGATATCTTGGTGGGGAAAAAAATGGATCTTATGGCAGTGAGGGGTCATGTGACCTAACTGACAGGAACAGAGTTAACAGCAGCCACGAGGAGGGGAAGCTGGAGGGGAAACTCAGGGGAGTGGTCTCTTCTTTTTGTGACGTTGTGCTTCCAATGACCTAACGTTCTCCTCCTTGACGCGGCCGAAGTCAGAGAATCAGAGCGTGCGTGTGTCCGACGCAGGGGTCTGACCGAGCGCCTCGCACGTGCTAGGCAAGCCCTCTCCCACCGAGTCGTTTCCAGCCCAGATTCTCTCTGCTAGGGATCGGCCCCAGGCTTTCCCATGGAGCTGCTTCTGCGGCCCTTAAAAAATAAGTTTTTTTTTTCTTCTGAAGCTCCTTTTTTATTTTATTTTGAGACAAAGTCTCCCTATGTCACTAATTTGCCAAGGTAAGGCTCAAACTTGCAACTTCCCGCCTCAGTTTCCCGGTTCTGATATTACAGGTGTGCAACATTTTAAAATCTGGGCTCACTGAAGGAGATCTAGCATGTTCAGGGTGGTATATCCGTAGATTGGGCTAATTTGATAAACGCAAAAGATTCTCTCCTTCCCTCTCTCATAGGAAGTAGCACTCAGAGCCTTGACCATGTGCAGATTCAAGGCAAGTCCTCCCCCACTGAGCCACATCCCCATCCAATCTGTTTCATAAGCTTTTTGGATTATTAGTGTATCTGAAATAGCCTGAGCTGCACATCCACTGTCCTGTCCCTTTCTTTTTTCTGGTTGGGAAATTTGGTTTTGTTAGGCTCCTCCCTTGGGAGAGACACCCACATTTTCCTGGCAGCCCTGAGGGCTCTGTGATACTCTGGCTGTGGCCTGGAGCTCATGTTGGGCCTCGGAGTGTTCTGCATTTGTCAACAGATAGGAAAATACTCCTGACGCTCGTGTCCCTTCTCCTTTGCTCTTGCTGTGTTGTTCTGACACCGGGGGTGACCGAGGGCCTTGCACATGCTAAGCATGGAGGGCAGCTTCCGGGCCTTTGTAAGGCATGTGAAAGAAACTGCTCAAGTCGGGTAAATACCTTACTTGTAGCTGAACGTGCTCCTAAGGGAGCTGTCGCATGAGGCTAAATTTTGTCTAGGTTGCCTGCGACTTGCTCTCTGTGTGTGACATTCTGGCCTCTTCTCACAGGAGGAGCAAGTGGAGGGCGGGGTCTGCCCGACAAGCTCAGCCCCTGGGCCCCAGGGCCACAGGGCAGCTCACTGTGTGAAGGGGTGGATGACATAACTTACTGTGTTCCCAACAGGGCTGTAGTTTGTGTGACTCGCTGACTCTTGGCCCTGGACCCCTGCTGGTACATGCATGACTATTCTGGCAGGTGGCATGAGAGGGGCACAGGCTGCCCAATGGGACAGTCATGGATGTGCCATTGATGGCTCAGGCTAGTGGGCCTGGGTTAACCCCATATGTAAACTGCTTTCCTGTTGGGAGTCCAGGGTGGCTGTTTTCCAGGGTAAGTGGCTCCTCCAAGTCATTTCCCGAACCAATGTTCTTAAACTTTTAAACTAAACCAAGTCAAATTTTATTAGATTAGATTTTATTGGCATTGCAGTGCCAGGGACCAAATCCAGGGTCCCATGCCAGGCAAACATAGTTGAATTCAGCTATATTCCTGCCTAACTGTCTGATCTTTTTATCCATTATCAGGATCTCAAAATTCGCACTTTTTCCAAGGCAGTGTTTTGCATATTTGTCTCATCTTGACTCACTAGCACATAATAATATCTGTTGTATTCACACAGTATTGCAAGATGATGCAGGCTGCTTACATCAAGTGTATTGCTAGGAGAGCCTGGCTTTCCTGATCACCTCTACTAAGGGCACAATTGCACCGCTCACTGGGCTGTAGCTGTACTAGTTGGGAAAACTGCTCTGCAGAACTAAAGGCTTGTCTAGTTTCCAGTAAGGAATATTGTGAGTGTGTTTAAATTTACATCAGGAGAAAAAGTTGCCACTGTCTAACAGAGACAAGTGTTTGGCTGCCATCTAGTGGTCTGAAATGGATTTGGTTTTCTAACTCCAGAATTTGACAGTTTTTGTCTAGCATCCATCCATCCATCCACTCGTCACTGATGATACTTCCAGTGTCCATTTATTTACCCGCATCCATCTGTCCATCCGTCCATATCCATCCTCCCACATTGCTGGCAATCCAGCAATTCTGGCCCACAGAATCCTGTCTGATCTGACCCCTTCCTTTCTGACCTCATTGCATGTGGTTATACACTATGTGGACTGACTGATTGATTAATTTCTTTCCTTCCTTCCTTCTTTCCCCCCTCCCTCCCTCCTTTTCTCCTTCTCTCTCTTTTTCAAGACAGGGTCTCACTTTGTAGTTCAGGCTGGCCCTGAACTCACTATGTAGCCTAGGTCAGCCTCGAACTCACAGCAATCCTCCTGCCTCTGCCTCTTGAGTTCTGGGATTACAGGCGCGAGCCCCGATGCCTGGCATTGTGAAGTATGGCACCGGGAATCAAACTTGGGACTTTATGCTTGTCAGGAAGATGCTGGAACCACTGAGCTAAATCCTTGGCATACTATGTGGATCTCTTGAGTTTCACATTATCTCTTCCTTTTCCTTCGCATATGCTTTCCCCTCTACTTGGAAAGATATTCTTCTCATTTTAGCATGACTGGCTTTATCATCATTCGGAAGCATGGGCCGGGGAGTTAGCTCAGTGATTCCTGCGCCTGTCTTGCAAGCA
>PVIR01002667.1:86904-99463 GCA_004026965.1 Petromus typicus
AATACTGGGTGTGGAGACCCACACCCAGCAGCAACCAGTACCACATACCACAGTGCCGGGCGTGGTGGCTCACGCCTGTCATCCCAGCACTCGGGAGGCAGAGGCAGGAGGATTGCTGTGATGTGAGTTTGAGGCTGAGCTCAGGGCCAGCCTGAACCACAAAGCGAGACCCTGTCTCAAAAAACCTAAAAAAAAAAAACAAAAAAAACAAAAAAACCCATCATTCGGAAGCAGGCTCAACTCAGTCTTTCAAAGAGATGTTTCCTGATCACTCTAAATGTGCAGCCCTCTTCAGCCTCCAGTCCCTCTTTGCCATTTTGTTCAGTTTTTTCCACTCATAGTCCATATCCTTCTTAATGTTTTCCTGTTGTAATTTTATTTGATCTTATCTGCCCCCAGCAGAATGCTGCTCAGAGGGAAATTCATCTCTCATGCCCACTGCTGTGCCCTGAGTACTCAGAGCAAAGTCCTCCAAACATTAGTGATTTTAAACAACCTTTGTTTCACTTTTCTCACTTACTGGCCAAGCCTCTATCCTCTTCGGGGGTGGTGGTGGTGGTGATGTCAGGGTCCTCCTGGAAATGACTCCCACCCTTTCACTGGCCAGAGTGGAGACAGGCCGGTCCCTGACTCCCAGTAGCTCTCCCTCTCCTCGAGCTTGGAGGCCAGGATGTGGGCCTCTTCTCTGCTGTGTACTATCTGTGACTGTCTTTGGGTCAAGGGATAGGAGGAGAGAGTGGAATAAAAAACAGGGTGGGAAGCTTCAGACGGAGGCTTGCTAGGGACCAGAGCCTGAGAGGGGAAAGACAAACAAAAAGCAAAACAAAACAATACAAAAAGTCAGGGAATATCCCTCATGTCTTTGTCCCTTGCAGCTACCCTTTCTGCTTATCAAGAAAGAGAAGGAGAGCTTTTTTTGAGCTCTGCTTTTATCAGTTTTAGGTTACTGTGACAGAATACCTGAATTAGTCACCTTAAAAAGGAGAAAGGTTTATTTTGTCTTCTAGTTTCAGAGGCTGGTTTGGACTGTGGTGGCCCGTTATATCGTGAAACAGGCGGCCTGTTTACCTCCTGGCGACTGGGAAGCAACAAGAACTGTCATACCCCTCTGGTGGCCCCAGAGCCCCAGCCACTTCCTCCACCTCCTGGCAGTGGGGGCCAGGCTCCACGTCCTTGACCTGTGAGCTGTCAGGGGGACAGATCAGCAGCAGCTGGGGCCCGTGGGCCCTGAACCCACACTGTGAGGCGCGGGCAGAAAAGGCTCCCTAAGCCCTGGCTTCCTTCTCCAGGGCCCAGCTGTGGGTCTGCCCTGGCAGCCCTCCAGCGGCAGTGGCTCTGCGAGTCCTGCCCACCTCTGCCAGCGAACCGTGGGACAGGCAAGGTGGGCTGTGCCTGCGCATCCTTCCTGGAACTGAAGTCTGTTTGTGTCTCGAAGAAGATTTACAAGATATTTCAAGCTTCACTGAAAATTTTCCTGCTGGGAGGCTCTGTTTCATCAGTGTTTGCCTTTACTTACATCAGAATATTTAAGAATAAGGTGTCAAATTCCTTAGTAAGTCAAACAGTAATTATAACTGAATTTCATGAAATTTTTAGGTCAATTTGAGGGATACTTTAGTGTGTTTTTCCACTTATTTAGATTATCTTTTAAGTACTTATATTTTCTCCATAGTGGTCTTATACGTACTTGTTAGTTTGTAAATAATTTCTGTATTTCTCATCGTGTGTGGTATCTTGTGTAAATTATTTTTTGTTGGTTTATGGTAGCATAAGTGAATTAATTTCTATATGTTGATTTTATGCCTGAGAATTTAGCTATATTGTTTTTAGAATTTTTTCCCCAGCAAGTGGTGACTTCATCTTCAAATTAGGGCAGTTGGGTCTCTTCCAATCTTTGACCTTTTATTTCTCTTCTTTCCTTGTTGCATTGGGCAGGATAATGCACTTCTATGTGTTCTATGTGGGAGACAGTGAATATTTTTGTGTTCATCTTTGTACTTCAGGCTGGCCCTGAGCTCACTATGCAGTCCAGGCAAGCCTTGAACTCACAGCAATCCTCCTGCCTCTGCCTCTTGTGTGTTGGGGTTACGGATGTGAGCCACCACGCCCGGCACTGTGGTATGTGGTTACTGGGGATCAAACTTGGGACCTTACGCCTGCCAGGCAGATGCTGGAACCAGTGAGCTAAAGCCTCGGCCCATCTTAATTCTGATTTTAAAGGGAATACTTTGATACTTTTTCTGGAAGTAAAATCTCCCAAAGGAAATTTGTTTGCAGTGATGGAGGTTGGATCCAGGTCTAACCTCCTGTGGGCAGGCAGATTGTCGACCACTGAGCTTGACTTCTGATCCAAGTAATGTCCCAACATACAGTCTAGCTGTGCAATCTACTGTTTGAGAAAGATTTCTCCTTCTCCTTGTCTTCTTCCCTCCTGTTCCTCTCTGCTTCTCCCTTCCTTTCTCCTTTTTATTCTTCTCTGACACAGTGAGGATGAAACCCAGGGCCTTTGAACTGAGTGACATTTTCAGCTCTTTTTCACTTTTATGTTTAAATTAATTAATTGATTTTTAGTTTTTTGAGATCGGGTCTTGCTTTGTAGTTCATGCTGGCCCCAAGCTCGCTATGTTGCCCAGGCTAGCCTGGGACTCACAGCAATCCTCCTGTTTCTGGCTCCCGAGTGCTGGGATTACAAGCGTGAGCCACCATGCCTGGCATTTTGGTATGTGGTACTGGGGACAGAACTCAGGACCTTGCGCTTTCCAGGCAGATGCCAGAACTACTGAGCAAAATCCCCAACACTTCTTTTAATTTATTTTGTTTCTTCCTTAATGTGTTAAATTTTTCTTTTCTTTTATTGGTGTTGGTAGTGTAGCCTGGGGCTTTGTAGATGCTAGAGAAGTGCTCTGCTACTCAGCTAACCAAGTTTTCTTTTCAATGTTTAGAAATTCCACATATGTTAAGGATAATAGTCTTTTGAATTTTGAGTTGCAAATACTTTACTCACACCGTTTTTTGTTTGTGGTGGTTTTTGCCACACAGTTTTTATTCTTTATGTAATCAGATGTACCAGTCATTGCCCTCACTGCGTCTGGGCTTTGAGTCATAGTTAGGAAACTAGAATTGTTTCCAGTGTGAGTCACTGTATGAGCAAACATCTGAGGATCTGTGGGCCTGAGAGTAATATTTTATTTATTATAGTCTTTTATTTGTATGAAAATATGTCTGGATATGAAAGTCTAGGCTCAAGGTTCTTTTACTTCAGTGCAATGAAAATTTTACTCATTTTCTTTCATTCAGAGTTGCCTTGAAAAATCTATTTTTTTTTTTTTTTTTTAGGTTTTTTTGAGACAGGGTCTCGCTTTGTGGTTCAGGCTGGCCCTGAGCTCAGCCTCCAACTCACATCACAGCAATCCTCCTGCCTCTGCTGCTGGGATTACAGGCGTGAGCCACCATGCCCGGCACTGTGGTATGTGGTACTGGTTGCTGCTGGGTGTGGGTCTCCACGCCCAGTATTGTTATGTGGTTACCGGGGAATCGAACCCGGGCCCTTGCGCTTGCAAGACAAGCGCCGGAACCACTGAGCTAACTCCCCGGCCCTGAAAAATCTATTGTTAATGTTATTCCTAAACTACATATACTACTACTCCTAGGCTATCTACTCATTTTCTTTCTTTCCTTCTTTCTTTCCCTCTCTTTCTTTCTTCCCTCCTTCCTTCCTTTCTTTCTTTCTCATTTTCTTCCTTCTTCTCTCTCTCTTTCTTTCTTTGCTTTTTTTTTTTTCTTTTGCTTTGTTTTTTAAAACAGAATCTCACTATATAGTGAGATGGCCTTGAATTCATTATCTAGCCCAGGCTGGCCTTGAACTTGCAGTGATCCTCCTGCTTCAGCCTCCCAAATGTTAGGATTATAGGTGTGGGCAACCATTCCCAGTTTAAATTTCTTGTCTTTTCTTTTTTTAAATTTTTAAAATTTTTATTTTTTTAAGGTTTTTTTTTTTTTTTTTTTTTTTTTGGTTTTTGGAGACAGGGTCTCTCTTTGTGGTTCAGGCTGGCCCCGAGCTCAGCCTCCAACTCACATCACAGCAATCCTCCTGCCTCTGCCTCCCGAGTGCTGGGATTACAGGTGTGAGCCACCATGCCTGGCATTGTGGTGTGTGGTACTGATTGCTGGTGGGCATGATTTACCACACCCAGCATTGTTGTATGGGTTACTGGGGATTGAATTTGGGGCCTCGTGCTTGCAAGACAAACACTGGAACCATTGAGCTAAATCCCCAGCCCCTCAAAATATAGTTTTATAATTTCTTCTAATACTATTATAATTTTTCTTATATTTGGTATTTGAATTGTCTGGAACTAGTTTTTATGTGTGATCTGATAATAAATTTAACTTAATTTTTGTAAAAACATTAACCATTTATGCAAACACCATTTATTCAATAGTCTGTTTTCTCTCCACTGACTTGAAATAAAAAGGTATGGTTTTTCATACTCAGCTTGTATCTGTTCACTTTATTGTTTTATTAATTCTAATCATTTATCAGTTATCAGTTGGGTTGAAAGTCTGTTGTCTTCCTCACGTCTCCTGGGGCTCTATAGTTGATGACAAGCCTGAGAGAATGCTCTGTGAACACTTCTAGATTTAATAATCAAATTCAGTATCATAGCTAGATACATAGTCAACACTCAAGAATCAATAACATTCCTGTATACAAATAACAAACTCAGAAACACACCTTTAACAATTGTATCAAAAATGAAACATTGGGGCCAGGGAGTTAGCTCTGTGGTTCCGGCGCCTGTCTTGCAAGTGCAAGGACCCGGGTTCGATCCCCAGTAACCACATACCATACTGGGCGTGGAGACTCACGCCAGCAACAACCAGTACCACATACCACAGTGCTGGGCGTGGTGGCTCAGGCCTGTCACCCCAGCACTCGGGAGGCAGAGGCAGGAGGATTGCTGTGATGTGAGTTGGAGGCTGAGCTCAGAGCCAGCCTGAACTACAAAGCGAGACCCCATGCTTGGTATTGTGTGTGGTTACTGGGATGAACTCGGGACCTTGTACTTACGAGGCAGGTGCCGGAACCACTGAGCTAAATCTGACTCTCCCATGTTTTCTTAATCAGAAGTGATATAGCAACCTGTAAAGAAGTGATTAAAAATTTGTGATATTCTAGTTGATTTTTTTTTAAAAATCACTGCTTTAATCTACTTCAAAAGAAAAAAAGAATAAGGAAATCAAACAACAGCAGTCTTTTTTTTTTTTGAGACAGGGTCTCACTCTGTGGTTCAGGCTGGCCCTGAGCTCAGCCTCAAACTAATATCAGCAATCCTCCTGCCTCTGCCTCCCGAGTGCTGGGATGACAGGCGTGAGCCACCACGCCCGGCACTGTGATATGTGGTGCTGATTGCTGCTGGGGTGAGTCTCCATGCCCAGTATTGTTATGTGGTTACTAGGAATCGAACCCTGGCCCTTGCGCTTGCAAGGCAGGCGCCAGAACCACTGAGGTAACTCCCTGGCCCAACAACGGCAGTCTTAATGGATGAAGACAGAGTCAGAATGGGTTTTTTCTTCTCCATATAGGGCATTGATGATGAACCTTTCATAGACAAAGTGCCCAAACTGCAACCCGAAACCTACTTATCATAAAGCACCCATGCTGCAATTACACTGAATGCTGAGGTTTTAGTTTAAACAGTTCATATATTAGTATCTTTTGTCTTAAAAGAAAAACACATTGACATGCGTCATAGGTTCTCCGCCACTGGTGTAGGGTTTTGAGGCCCGGGAGTAACTCGGTCTGGGGTTGGGAGGGCAGCAGTGCAGGAGCCCAGGCAGGGGGCTCTGCACAGCCAGGCGGTGACTGCTCAGGGTGGCATGGAGTGGGCTGAGCCCCAGGAGTGGCGAAACGGCTGGCCGTGTGGAACTGGAGTCGCCACAGCAGCAGTGGGGAATGCTGTGAGTTAAGATCAAGAATCTCGTTTCGGGTGTGTGAGTCTGAGGTGTCTCAAACTGAAGCCGAGTGCAGAGTAGATAGGAGAATATTCAAGGCCAGACTCTGGGAAGACCTATAAACTCAGAAGTTATTTGTGTATAGATAGTATTTAAAGCCGTAAGCCTGGAGAAGATACCCACATTCGTCAGCGTGATCTGGGCTTCGGCCTTGATAACAAAAAGCCCCTAAACCCCGGGGCAGGCAGGAGAAGGATTTTGTGTCTTGTGCACATGAAGCCTGGGGCTGATGTGGGCCCCTTTCCAGCACATGTCTCTTTCGCGCAGTGACTCAGTGATCCAGCTGTTTGGTTTTGGTCTCATGTCTCGGTGCGTGCATCTCTCCTGACGGCTCCAGCGGGAGAGAAGACAGCTGGAGAGTGGGGTGTCCGGCTCTGCTGGGGAGTGCCCTTCTCCCTGCTCCCAGCCCAGCGGCCAGGATCTGGGGGATCTGTCTGGGAGGGGAGGAGAGGAGAAAGGATGAAGACAGTAAGCAAGGTTGGGGGGAGGTAGACTGAGGAGAAAAGAGTGTCACGGACACGGGAGGGAGCCAGCAAAGGAGGTGGAAGGAGGATCAGGGGTGACATCGTGGAGCCGTGGAACCTGGGGTGTGGGCGGCTCTTCTTCCCCACGGGGAGGGAGTGTTTCAGACGTGGCCGTGAGGAGATGGCTGGGGACCAGCGAGGCGGGAGTGACCTGTGCTGCTGAGAAGCTCAGTTTGTAGTAGCCTTGGAGGGCTGCTGGGTGGTTTAAGGAGATTAGGTGAGTAGAGCCAAGGAGCTGGCAGGGGACGTAAGCGAAGACAAGTGTGACTCGTTTGCTCTTGTAAGATGGGAGGGACAGCCGCACCTTTCTGAGCTGCGGGACGAAGCCCAGAGGCCGGGCTGTGGGTGGCCGTCTGCATGCTCAGTGCAGGTGGCGGGTCAGTGGTATGGCTTCCAGTGCAGGGTCCTGGCGGGGTGGGAGGCTATCCTGGGTGCACAGAAACAGCCCCTGTTTAGGGGAAGAAGCCAGTGGCAGCTGAGCCGGCTACTACAGGCAGTGTGGTTGGATCTGAAGGGCCCCCAGTGGCCATGTCTAAAGGCTTGGTTACCAGCCCCTCGCCCTGGGAGCCAGGGAACCTTTGGGAGGTGGGGCCTGGTGGGAGGGCTGTGTCACTGGGCCCAGGCCTATCTCTCCATGCTGCCCCTCTGAGCTGAGTCTCTGTGCTTTGCATGCTGTCCACCTGTCTGCCCCACTACAGGTCCAGCCACTACGGCAGTGTGCTGATGCTCTGAAAGTGCTGCAAATCTTTTCCTCCTGTAGTTTGATTTTCCTCAGGTATTCTGTTATAGTGGCAGGAAGTTACTGCAAGAGACTGTAATGGAGCCATCTAAGGGAGGCCTGGTTTCTGAGAGTTTGCGATGGGTGTGTTATGAGGAACTGAATGCTCTGTAAACGCTGTTACTCCTTATTTTCATGGTTCCCCGGTGGGCTTTTGAGTCTTCTGTCCTGGACTACCAAAAGAAAGATGATGATCTTCAGACCCAGAGAACCAAGGAGCAAGTTTCTGAATGGATCTGAAGAGCTTGCAGTCGAGGAAATGCAAGTTTGAAAATCAAAATATGTGTGACTTGCTTTGGTGTCAAGAGACAAATCCTGAAAGACTGTGTCTAATCCTTTTTTCTGCTAAAGACCTGAGCAGGAAGGAATGTAAGTAAGAGCTTTAGGTGAGGGCTACAGAGGGCTGAGGAGCCCTGGGCTGGGCTGTGCATGGAAGTGAAGGGGCATCTGTCTGCCTATCTGTCTGTCTATCTGTCTGTCTACTGATCTGTCATCGGTTGGCTGCAGGGTCCCAGTCCCTTGAACTAGGGAAGGGGGCAGCGTGGGAAGCTGTAAATCCCCGAGTCCTTTGCAGAAGGACACTGGCCCCTGTGGTGCTCCCAGCTGTCATGCGTGCTCCTCTTTTGCACCAGGAGCGTGGCCAGTGGTGGGGGCTTCCTTGGGTCCACAGCTGCTGTCATGTGCTTCCTGGAGAGACACTGGGGAGCCAGGGACCAGGTGTTCCCCTGATGCCGGGGTGCCCGAGAGAAGGAAGAGAGCAAGGCGTGGGGGGGTCTGTGTGGAATGTGAGTGACTGTACACAGGGCTGAGCCTCCTGGCAGGACTAGATCACATTTTTAGAAACTGGAAGCAGAGCCGGGTGTTGTGGCTCACGCCTGTAATCCCAACACTTGGGAGGCAGAGGCAGGAGGATGGCCGTGAGTTTGAGACCACGCTGGGCTACATAGTGAGTTCAGGGCCAGTCTGAACTACAAAGAAACAGCATGTCTCAAAAAACTATGGGAGGTGGGGCGGGGGGGGAGGGGATTACAAGCGGAAGTTAAAGTTATTAAAGGAGTTACACTTTGCACATGTGACTCGTGACTGGGAATTTGTACTTGCTATAGTGCAGTTGGAAGGGTCTTACACAGTGCCTTGGATGCAGTCTCTGCCCAGTTATTGCAATCTGATGTGTTTCCCAAATTGTACATGGCTGGACACATGCTGGAGAGGTGGGCGTGCTCAGTGGATTTTCTCGTGTGACCTGATTCTTGTTCAGAAATTCATTTCATTCATTCACTGATCCCTCTCTTCTTTCTCTCTCTCTTTGCTTATTCCTTCTCTCCTCCCTTTTTTTCCTCTCTTTCTTCCTCTTTGCAGTCCTGCGGACAGAACTCAAGGCCTCAGGCGTCTAGGCAAGGGCTCAACCACTGAGCTGTGCTGCCTTCCTGCACTTTTCTCTTTTTTTGAGACAAGGTCTCGCTTTGTAGTTCAGGCTGGCCCTGAACTCACTATGTAGCCCAGTTAACTCTCGGCAGTCCTCCTGCCTCTGCCTCCCAAGTACTGGCATTACAAATGTGTTCCACCGTGGCTGGCTTTGTGATATGTGGTATTGAGGACTGAACTCAGGACCTTGCACTTGCCAGACAGGGGCTGGAACTGCTGAGCTAAATCCCCGGCCCGATACTTTTTGATTATAGTACATAAGTGATATTTAGATTGAAGAAGATTTTATAACATTTTAATATTTATATCATTAGTGATACAATGCTATACTTAATGTTGTTACAACAGACAGTAACATTTAATGTTAATTTTTACAGCATTAGTTCAGGATTATTAAATTCATTGCTGATCAGAGGACTCAAATTGGAGTCCAACATCTGCCACTCATTCCTTGGGGTAAGGTACTATCCCTCCCAGAGAGCAGAGGCACTCACTGCTGAGGGCTGGAGCTGCTGGAGGGGAGTGCGTGTTTCCTGAAGATGTAGGCCTGCCTCGTGCTCTGAATACTGGTTGACTTAGCATAGCGCAGGCACCTATGCAGAAAGTGGAGAAAAGTTTATTACATCCCCTCGTGTAGAAGTCCTAAATACACTCCACACACATACACACCCTTCAGACAGATATACATTAAATGTCAATACATACCCCTGACAATGCACATAATGCATGCATACAATGCACTGCAGTAGTACTTCATGCACACACGCCAAACACAGTGTAACACATGAACATATGTACATCATATATCACACTACAGTGAAGTATATCCAGATATATGAATGGACATATGCCATCCACACATGACAAGCACACATATATTTCATGCATATGTATTATACTATTGGTAAACATATATAAGGGTCTTATATGTACTGGCATGGACTTATATACCACACATAACTCATGGATATACAAAGCTTGTGCACTCATTGTGTGCACACATTTATACCAAATCACATGCACATGTCATACTCATACACACGTCTATATACATGTCATATATACACACATTCCACATGCATACGTAGCATAGTATCAAACGTTATATACCACATGCAGACGTTGGTAACCAGAACTTGTAATAATCAAAAGTGCCACTAGGTGGCATTATGACATTTATTTAGAAATTTTATATGTCCTTTTTTTTTTTTTTTTGTTAGCCCATTTTTTATATAGTTGTAATTATACCTCACATCAGTAGCTTTGAAAATGTAGCTGAGGGCTGGGGATTTGGCTCAGTGGTACTGGTGCCTGTTAAGCACATACAACAGCAACCAGTACCACATACCACAGTGCTGGGTGTGGTGGCTCACGCCTGTCATCCCAGCACTCAGGAAGCAGAGGCAGGAGGATTGCTGTGATGTGAGTTTGAGGCTGAGCTCAGGGCCAGCCTGAACTACAAAGCGAGACCCTGTCTCAAAAAAAAAAGAGAAAGAAAATGTAGCCAAAACTGTTTTTATAATAATACAGAGATGTCCTTTGCCTTTTCTCTCCCTCTTGTTTTGCCTTGAGTACATGGTGGAATTTTCCAGAGACTGACAAATGTGTGGCTTTGCAATAGGTTGAAGGGTGAAGCAGATGTGAGAGTCCAGCTCTCTTCTATTAAAGTAGACATCTTTTTTTTTTTTTTTAAGGTTTTTTGAGACAGGGTCTTGCTTTGTAGTTCAGGCTGGCCCTGAGCTCAGCCTCCAACTCACATCACAATCCTCCTACCTCTGCCTCCCGAGTGCTGGGATGACAGGCGTGAGCCACCACACCTGGCAATGTGGGATGTGGCACTGGTTGCTGCTGGGCATGAGTCTCCACGCCCAGTATTGTATGTGGTTACCAGGGATCAAACCCGGGTCCTTGCGCTTGCAAGACAGGTGCCGGAACCACTGAGCTAAATCCCAGACCCTAAACTAGACATCTTTTTAGACATTTGCAAGTGTAACAATGCCATTCTGCTACTAATTTTTAGACTACACAGTTATTACTATTATTATTTTTGCTGTACCATGCAGTGAACTTGGGCCCCTATGTTTGCAAGGTAGGCACAATACTACTTGAGATAAATCTTCAGCCCCTATACACTTATTTTTAATAAAAAATATTATTTATATTAGCATGCTGTCATTTATTTTCATTTAAAATTTTAAAGTTTTCAAAATTTTTAGCAATTTGAATTATTTTCTAAAATTTATTTTAAACTGGCAAAATGCATATATTTATGGTGTATCACATGATGTTCTGAAATATGTATACTCTATGGCATGGTTAATTCAAACTCATTAACAGATGTGTTATCTTACACACACACCATATATTTTGTGGTGAGAAAATTTAAAATCTACTGTCTTAGCAATTTTTAAGGGTACATTATTATTACTTTCTCTTACTATCTTGGTTACTTTCTCATCTCTGGAACACAATACTCAACACCCACAAGTTAAAAGAAGAAAGCTTTATTTCAGCTCACAATTTGTAGAGGCTTCAGTCTATAGTTGTCAGGTTCCAAGGCAGGGTGGCATGGCAGAGGGCATCACACAGGAGGAACAGTCCCCGAGAGGGCAGACAGGAAGCAGGAAGCAGTGCGGAATAATAGCGTGTCTCTCTCTCTGTTTTGTCCTATCCAGGCTGCAGTCTTTAGAGTTGTACGACCCACACACAGGGTGGCCTTCCTGTTATCTAGAGTTATGATAAACCAATCAGTGGACTAACTTAGCACCACACTCTAATCCCAGCATCACCCTCCCTGGATCCAGCTAGCTCTGAAAAACTCCACCTATGATTGCATGAGGCTTTGGAAAGACATCTAGACACATGCTATATAGCTTTCTGCCCCTGGCCTCCCAAAGACTCATGAACATTCCTTTATGCAAGAGGGATTTAGTCCATCTTTAAGAATTGCCACAGCTGGGGATATAGCTCCATGGTGCCACATAGGCCTGACAAATGCAAGGTCCTGGTACTGAAAAAAAAAAAAACAAAAAAAGATTTGCCAAACTCCTAACAGTTTCTGCATTGCTAAAAAGTCCAAGTCCAAATTCTTTTTTTTTTTTGAGAGAAGGTCTCGTTTTGTGGTTCAGGCTGACCCTGAGCTCAGCCTCCAACTCACATCACAGCAAACCTCCTGCCTCTGCTTCCCAAGTGCTGGGATTACAGGCATGAGCCACCACACCTGGCACTGTGGTGTGTGGTACTGACTGCTGATGGGCATGAGTCTTCATGCGCAGCATTGTTGTATGTGGTTGTGGGGGATGAACCTGGGCCTTTACACTTACAAGGCAGGTGCCAGAACCACTGAGCTAAATCCCCGGCCCCCAAGTCCAAATTCTTTCTCTTTCTCCCTCTCTCTCTTTTTTTTTTTTAAAGTATAGGAGGTTGAACTCACGACCTTGCGCTCTAAAGGCAGGCACAGTGCCACTGAGCTAAATCCCTGTCCCCCTCTCTTCTGAAATTTAAGGCAATCTTTTTGCTGTGAGCCCCATAAAAATATTAAAAAGTTTAAACACATCCAACATATAATAAAGCAAGATATACATTCCCATTCCAAGACACAAATAAGGGGTTAGAAAGGAATTGGACCAACGCAAGTCCACAGTCCAGCCCTCAGTACAGCCAGCTCTAAGAGCCCTACATAAGACAGCACAGAGCTCTGGGTGAGCCGCTAGGTACAGGCCATCGCACATTATCTCCTCCTCCTCCTCCTCCTCCTCCTCGTCCCCCTCTTCTCCTCCTCCTCGTCCCCCTCTTCTCCTCCTCCTCCTCCACCTCC